>VDFB02095675.1:0-26361 GCA_007258455.2 Sequoia sempervirens | reverse complement strand
AACTCACAAAAGTATCTGGAAGGCTCACCAAACTAAAATAGTTACTTAAATCCAATTCATTTAAAGAAGATAAATTCCCAAAACTATCTGCAAAACTCAACAAACTCTTACAAAAATTAAAACTCAACTTTTCTAAAGCAACCAGGTTGCTAATGGTTTCAGGCAGACTATCAAACCCACTACAACGCGGCAATGCTAGAGAATGCAAAGATTGAATGAGGGAAAGGGTGATGGTGAGATTAACTAATTTAGCACCACCTATATACATATATTTCTAAGAGGCGTTCGATGATTTTTCTATCCACAAGACTGCCATCAACATGGAATTCAGACATACTGGCCTCCCTATGATTCTGCCCCATTTCCCCTTCAAAAGCTAGAAAAACCCTCAGATTCCAATCACAATGAGAGATTCTAAGAATAAATCCATCCGAAAACATTAACCTAAATTATCAATTTCACCCTTCGAAAAAAACCTCAAATATTGCCCTGATGATGATGCTTTGATTCCTCAGTTTTGCTGGTGTCTAGTTTTGAAGTAATGGATTCAGATCACATGAATTAGTACAACCGTCCAGAGCAGTTTGGTTGATCTGAATCCCAATGTCATATAACTATTGTACACTTGCTTTCCAGTGTGGTGGGAGCACAACTTTTTTCGCCCACAGAATATATCCATCATATCTTGAAGTTACTAAAATCTAAACTTAAGAGCTCTAGTTGGGGATTTGCTTATGTTCCACACTGCTCCATGATTGCATGTCAAGTAATTCCACTCAAAACCACCCACCTACAAAATAAGGTTTTGTATTAACAACAAACTCATGAAAACAATCACCTAATTCTACAATTGTCTTACCTACGCGAAATCTACATTAACAATATCAGTCTGCCCTCCTTGGTATACAAATTCAAAAGCCAGATAATCGTTCACTACAAATGAGAGTGTATTTCTCCTTCCTCCCATTAGAAAATATTTTTCCTTCATAAAATTTTATGAAGATTGAGAAAGCTCTGCCCGAGCCCGCTAAATTGAATGCTGAATTTCTGCCAAAGAACGCTTCACCTGAGCCCATTGAACTGAATGCCAACCCTCCACTAGAGAATGATCTGCCTGAGCCCCCTCCTTCGTGAGCTCCCAAGAATATGAATCATAACTTTTTCAAATAAAGAAAGCCTAAAAGAAAAACCGAAAAAAACCAAAGAAATCCTACTAAAACAATTACGCGAAAATGGAAAACCTAACAACAACGCGTTTGATTTTCTGGCATCCAACGAATTCCGATATAGAAAATTGTCACCTGAGCAGTAACGACAGACCCAGCTAGCCTAATAAATCAACATATTAGTTTCTACAAAATTTCTGACTTAATAAAACAACATATTAATTTCTACAAAATTTTGTTTAAATCTAACTTAAAAGATAACCTCCTAGAAAAAATCCTTAATCACAAAAGACTTTTCTGATTTTGTGCAATGATTTTCTTACTTAATTTGAGAAGTTTTCGCAGGTCTCTTTATCATTCACTTTCAGTACCTTAATAGTGGATACAACAACCCTTCCAGATCTGGTTGCCTCTTTTGTAATCTTGCAAGCACAGGAATGGCTAAACCAAAACATTGCTACCAAATCAGATTCTTTGCTTTATAACTCTCTTCACCATTGTCGGAAGAGAGACCTAATTGAGTTGCTAGATTAGAGTCGGCCATGATTTTCATCCATGAAGGAGGCTACTTCGCCTGTACACACAAAGAAATATTTTTCTCACAAGCAAACAAGAAGATGCGGAACTATTAATGTTCAGTCAAGAAACAAAAATAGTTCACATTGTGTATTTTAGAATATCAACTGCTGATTTTACAACCAAAGAAAATAACCACCCAAGAATTATAACCACCATCACTCACAACAGTCAAAAGGATGTCAATTTAAATGTAGCTTCAAAAACTTTACAGAGAATATTCCTTGAATGCTTTCACTTTATAACGCCTTTCCAGTAATAACGCCTTTAGCATAATTCAAACTATATTTTAAGATTAATTTTTGGTAATATTAATTTTCATTTGCCTTTGATAAATTAAAATATATTTCTTGAAATCTATTTTTGTAATATAAAATCATTAATACTAATTTCTTTTGAAATTTGATAAATTGAACAAAAATAATTTTCTTTTAAAAAAATAAAATATGAAAATAATTAATTTCTAGATAGTTTTAATATAATTACTTTTAAAATAATTTGATTATTTTAAAAATTAAACTATATAATTTTTGCTAATACTAAATTAGATGCTAAATTAGTTTGATTTATTTTATTTAAAAAATAAATTTACTAAATCTATTTACTTTGTTAATAAATGTCAAATTCCTTTATAAAATAAAATTTTAACTAAAATCTATGTCTAAATAAATCATTCAATTTTAAATTTTCTATATAACTAGAAACAAGTACTTTGCATTTTTAATTTATTTCATACTTATGGTGTGCACGTGCAATTGAGGTATGAATTTTTTGGATTTAAAATTGAGGCTCAAAGTTTTTGGATTTGAAATAACTATTTTTTAAACCATTTCTTGCATAACTGTTTTCTCATTTGAATATAATCAAGTAGTTCATTGTGAATGCTTCTTCCTCTACAATTTGCAGGTGATTCAAGTACAAATTCATATTTATGTTATGTGGGTAAAAGATGTTGGAATTATGAAGCCCAATCGATTCATCTCATCTGTCTAACCGTTTTATTCTTTGATGTTTCATTTCTTTCTTTTGTCCTCTCATATTCTTGATTGTAACAAACTTCAAGATGCTCTTTTGGAGTTGGATAGTTGAAATGTAAAAAGGACAGTAGTGCATTGAGTTGTTGATATTGTATTTTATCTAAATTAATAGAGTGCCCTTGGATGTAGTATGCATTTTCCATGAGTACATTTTGCAAATTTATTACCATTCTAAACATTTGTATTGGTCATATGCTCTTTTTTCCCCTTTAGTGCTTTTGAAGTGTCTTAGTGTATTGTTCTATTTTGAATAATAGTCAAAATTGTAAAGCAAGGATATCATGGGTGCAATGTAATTTTACATATTTTAAAGGTATTGTCAAGTTCTCTTATGTCTTGCCTGCAAATTTTTGTTTGTATCTTATCAATAATCTTTTTAAATAGTGAAGTCAAATGAATATCAACAGTAACATTTAAAAGAATGAAGTGTATTTAATATTTTTATTAGTGAATAGCATACATTTACAATACAATTATGTCATATTCTTTCAGGCACTTTGTTAAATAGATTACATGTATTCTCCATGTCAATAATTGAAAGATCTTCTCATTATTTTTTATGAAATCCAAGTCTGTTTGATAGATATTCTTATTGTCCTAAACAACATAAGTTGTAGATAAAACAGTCAATTCAAATCAAATATGTAGTGTACAATTATTTATGAGTAAAATAACAAAATCTACTATTGGCAGCACCCAATTTTTAGAACACAACAAATTTTTTTTAACAAGTATAACAACAATTTTAATTATTTGTGAATAAAATAAATATAATATAAATTAAAGTAAATTATATCAATATAATATATAGAACTATAATATATAATAATAAAATAGCATAAAATTTAATTTCTTAAAATAATTAATAATAATAATAAATTGATGGAGGAGCATCTAGTTCGAGGGTGTGTTTTGTGTTTGCAAAACATTCCATGATTTGTTGTGCCAACATAAAATTTGGAAGCTAGAAGTTATTTAATTGTCAATGTAAATGGTGTTACTATGAAATTATAAATTTTATATTTTGAAGAGAATTGGTGAGTCATGGGAGATTAGTTGTAAATTTTTTGTTTGTCAATAAATAAATTATTATTAATAATGATATAAGATAATAATATGGTTTTATAATATAATATAGCTAGTTTTTAAAATATTATATTTGATTATATATTATATTAATTTATTAAATTCATATGTAATATATTAATTTTAACATGGCATTATAATAATATATACTGTATAATATGTAACATATATAATCTAATATTTTTTTTAATTTATAAGAAATAAAATATTATATAAAAAAGATCAATGATTGCACTAATTTTTTTAAGATATTTTCCACAACAATGTTAATTTCATTATATTTAATTTTTCTTAAAGTAAAATGTTTGATTTTTTACTTTTTTTACTTTTTGATTTTTTTCCCCTCATCTCATTATTCCAAAGAAAATCAATTAAGCAAGGTTAAGGAGGGTTTGTAGGTGAACTTCATTCAACTAATGAAAATGATACACCAGTTAAAATATTTGTTTGCTTTCATACATAAATTTGCATAATGTATTAGCAAATTTTCATATAGATAAAATTTATGATATACCTTAGTTAAGTTGATTTCCATATAATTGCAAGGGTGTGCAATAATAATGGGTGAGTGTTATAATTAATATTACATAAATATACTCTAATTGGAAAATATTAATAATTAAGAATTAGGTTTAGAATTAAGTTTATTATAATTATAATTATATAGATTAATTTACAATTATAATAAAATTATTTTTTAATTAAATTATGATTAGGGTTATAGTTCACCAAAATACAATTAAATATTTTAGTAATTTAGAATTAGAATTAGAATTATATAATTATTTAACTTTAGGATTAGAATATATAAATATGATTCTAATTTATTAATTATTATTTTAAAATTTAAAATAATTATAAAAATAACTATAGATGTTTTAATCAATTATATTATAACCATATCTTATTTAATAATTATAATTTTAAATATTTAATTAAATAATTAGTCTAAGAATTTTTATAATCAAATAATTAATTACAATATTAGTTTTATAAATTAATTAAATTATAATTCTAGAGCCCTAATTATTATTAATAATTATAATTCTAAAATCATTATAATTATGATTAGGTTTAGAAATAGGGTTAACTAGTTTAATGGTTAGAATTATAGATATGATTAGAGTTAGGGTTAGGATTATTGTTAGAATTAGGATTAAAAATAGGGTTAAGATAGAATTATAATTAGATTTCAAATTAATGTTAGAATAAGGGTAATAATTAGGTAATATTATAATATTATAGGTCAAATATTACCTATACTATAATAAATATATAGGTTAATCATATATATGATATATAAATATTATCTATATAGATAAAATATATAGGTTATGCTATTAATATAGGTTAATATATAACCTATAATTATAATATATATATAGGTTAACCTATATATTATAAATATATTAATATAGATTTTTAATTATTATATATAAATATTAATATCATAATCTATATTAAACAATAATATATATAATAATATAAGTTTATAAATATATATAATTTATTTAATCTATAATATATTTATTATTATTATTATTATTATTATTATTATTATTATTATATAGGTTATAACTTATAATATATGATATTATTATAAGTTATATAGTTAATCTATATATCGGTTATGATATTAATATATTTATAATATATAGGTTAATCATATATATTTATTAATATATGATTATAATATTAATATATAGGTATAACCTATATATTATTATAATATATTTACCACATTAATGTGTCATAATAATTATAACTATTCTCTATTATAATAATATATTATAGGTAAATATAATACCTATAATATATATTTATGACTATAATAATTATATTACCACACATATATGATTATGTTTAAGTTATATATTAGATTTATTTACATTATTAATCATATTAAAATGTGATATTAGATATATAGATAATTTATAATATAATGGGCTATATATATATATTTGGTAATTTTTCTTCTTATTTACTAACTCCTCACCCAAGAAGGCTTAAAGGAAGCTATTTTTATGATGGCCAATAATAAAGCTCTTGGTTTAGAAAAATTCCCTTGTGAATTATACAAGTCCTTTTGGGATATTTTTTTTGGCAATGACCTTCATAAGTATTAAAATGGAAGAGAAGATAGGTCTTTGAGAAAATCTAAATCTTGATTTCAACAATAACAAATATAAAATAATAATATCTATAATATAAAATAATTGATCTTTGGGAGATTTCAATATATTCAATCTAGTTTTTTTTTTTCTTATATTGCAATGACTTATAAATCCGTTATTTTTCATGAATGTAACTTCACAAAACTAACATTTTAGCTTTATTATTTATAAACTAATATTTTTTTATAAATTAAAACTTGTATGCGATCTCAATCCTTTGACCGACATCTTGTTCCTAAACAAATACCCATTCAAAAAATATAATAGGTGTCCATTTTAAAGCAGGTGTTCTAAAAACATAAAATCCCAACCAACTTTTTGATTTTGTTTTAGGCTTGGGAATGGCTTTGTAACTCAACCCTTAGCCTTGAACTACAACTAAAAGACTAATAAGGCAATGTCAAGAGAAATAACTAACTTTGGCAATATAGCTAACAATTTTTTTTTAATTAGTTTATGAAATTAAAACTCATTATAGATCATAATGTCTAGTTTTCACATATGTAATTTTTAATGACTAGATTATGTTTTCTATTTTTTAATTAATTTCTAAGGTCCATAAACTTGAAAGTCAGACTTTTTTAATAACTTTTAATTTGGTAACTTTTTTTAAAAAAATTACATGACATCAATCTACAAAAAATTCTCTACATAATGAAAAAAATAAAAAAATAATTAGTGTAGGTCAAATTATGGTTGTTGTACATGATGTTTTCAAAAACAACAATTAGACCAACAAAAATTAATAAAAAATATATTTAGAAAAAAATTATAAAAAATATCCTTTGTTACACATCTTTCCCCAAAAGAAATTAGAAAAATAATTTTATTCTTAGTTTATCATTCAATAGATTGTTAGACCATAGCAAATTGACTAGTTTTATTTTAGATAGGCTGCTCCTTGCTAGTGAAATGGTTAAGTGAGCCCAAAAAACTATCCAAAATGCCTTAATCATCAAAATTGACTTTGATAAAGATTATAATCATAATTTATCTCCTTTATACTTATTATACTAAAATGGTTGGATACAGACCCATGATATGCAATCACATTAGGACATTATTCATTGATGCTAATGCTAGAATTTTGGTCAATGAATCCCTCTCCCCTCAATTTAAACTTTATAAAAATCCATTTGCAAAAGTTATCCCTTGGCCACATTACTATATGTTTTAACTAAATTAATTTTCTTGGCTATCTTTTTTAGCATGCTCTATCCACTAATCTCATTCATGGGATTCCCCTTCTAAGTAAATCCAAGGCCGTCTACTCTCATTTTGTTGATGACAACATATTTTGTATTAAAAAATCAACCTCATAAATGACACACCTTAGATATTTTGGAATATTTTGCACCATGTCAAGTTGTAAATTGACATGAATAAAACTCAATTCTTAATCACCCAACCTACCCTCATCTCCCTTAGATTCTAATTGATTTTTTAATAAAGTTAAACATTGGTCCATCACTAGATATCTAATTGACTTGATCGGTAAATTGATGGAGAGATGGCTTAATTTTTTTTAGAGAATTAGGTGAGAAAAATGAATAAATAATCTTCGAATTGAATGATAGTAAAATTTGATGTTAGCTTTAAATAATTTTTAAAAGGGAAAGAATAAAGAAATGATATGCAGACTAGTTGAAAGGGAAATATAAAAAATAATAATAAATTTAATCAAGCCAATGAAACAATCATTGACCAAGTTAGAGCCGTCCCAGCAGAAGAGTTAAATAGCAGCCCAATACTGAATATATAATACGTAATATTTGACTTTGGAATGTAATGGAGATAAAAAAATTAATATAAACACTTTAAAAAATATGCATTTTAATTCACACTAATGTATAATATTCAATACGAGGTTTGGACAGCTCATAGGCGATGGGGACTTAATTGACTAATTCGCGAATGTCCGGCAGATGGCTTAATCTCCACGTTGGCTGATAATAAAAATATATACTTACTTAAAATTATTGTAAGCAAGTGGAAGAAAAATAAATAATCTCCAGGCTGGGTGACAGGGAAATATAATAAATTTGTTTAAATCAATGACCGAGTTAGAGCTGTTGCAGCGGACTTTGATTTTTATGTTTATAAATTTAAAATCTTTAATCATATAATTTTGTGGTGAATTATTAATTATAATTTTAAAATTAAGATAAAAAAATATTATATTAATTAAAAAATAGTTGAGTTGATATCAAAAATATGGTGAATCAAACATAATGTTAATTTTAAATTATTTAAACAAATTCATAAAAATGATGTGTGTTCAATTTTTATAATACATTTATAAAAGTATTTATTAAATAATGAAATATTTCAATTAAACCTCTAACTTGTAATTGTAATTAAATGTAAAATAATTATACTATTATACTATTATTTCACTCATGACAAACTTATTCCTTTTCTTGTTTCTTTCACATTTTTATATTCTTTTCATTATTATTTTTCCTATATTTAAATAGACTAAAGACCTAAAGTAAATCTAAACAAAGCAGTAACAAATTTAATTAAAAAATCATAAGATAATAAGCTAGAATTAAAATATAAATTATTTCTACCTTGCATTTGGAAACATAACACAATACAATAAAATATTAAAATTTGATATGATAATTAATATAACTCATCATTGATTCTCATCTTATAAAAGTTTTGAACCAAGTAAAATGTTATTTATCTAAATTCAATTTTGAAGATGTGCCTACAAATAATTCATATTTAACATAAATTAGATTTATGAGAATTAAGACCTATTTAAATATAATTCAACTATATGTTTTTTTTGTTTTAAATTGATATGCAATATATCATTGGAAATCTTAATTTGCAAATTTTACATATTTTCTATTATGGAAAGACTAAAATTGTATGGCTAATTAGTGTTCGGATATATATAAGCCAATATGTCTATTATATCTACAACTAAGGTGGCAAATATTAGAAAAGTAAAATATATTAAAATAAACATTAGTCATTATTACAGGGATCTCTACTTTTATTTGTTTTTACCTCTTGGAATTTTTGCTTAAGTTTGGTTTTTGTTGATATAAGAAAAATAAATAGGGAGAGTTTGAAAATATGGAGCTGCTAGCTTGATTCTACCCTCATTCATCTACCCCTTAGATAAACTGATTTATAGTCTCATTGCAAGATTTGTCTCTCATATATGCCATTTATTGAAACTTTAAACTTAGATTCAACTTTCTTTAATATTTTGGTTAAATATAAGGTTAGAGTATCAATTTATCATCCTTCCAATAAATTGGAGGAACATAAATCTAGTTTTTCAGCCAAACCCAATAGCTTGATTTGGGACACTACTTGTCTATTGACTATCATTAATGTATACCAAAATATAAAAATTGAAGATGCCTTCAATAGTCAGTATAAACCTACTATTTAAAACAAAAATCCTGCTATAAAACTATCTAAGGATTCCATATTTAAATGTTGGTCATAATGGGTGCACCCCCTTGCAAGATTAATCACACTACAAGAAGATATAAAAATCACAAGGTTCCAAGCCTATTTGTCAAGTTGGAATAAATCCAATGCCACATTGTATGCTAAGTTCCATCATAAGCTTCTCTGCAACATCATCCCTTAACCATGGACCTTCATCACAAACCTTATCTTACATAAAAGGATAATTAACCAAATGTAGGTTGAGGTTGTGCAGACTTTCTATTTCATGATGACCCCAGTTACATATGTCATAGACACAAGGTCATAAGTTTGTTGCAGACTATCAACATCCAGTTTGAAGTCATCAAACTTAGGAAAATATTCAGGAGAATAGGAATTCTATAGAGAAACTTTCTCATAACTCATTCTTAGAAGACAAAACTCTAACCTGCTTTTGTTATTTACAGGTAGTTTCTTTAATGTCATCCTTATATTTCTTTAGACAATTATAACCCCAAGAGGCCATATTGATAGCACGACCATCATTTGGGGGGAAGTAGAGGAAATCCTAGGAAATAAAGTACAAGGTTTGAACATAAAGTTAGTACTGTGATCTTTCAAGATAGAGAAGTCCTCAACATCTAGTTTAAGTTCCTCTGAATAAGATCCTTGACATTCATCCATTTTTCATTACAATTCCTCTCATCCAAGCTTGATTGAATTGAGTGATGGTAATAGTATTCTCATAGACAAGTGTTTGGTCTTGGTATCCATGACACTAGGGGGAATGGGGATGGGAAGTGGGTTGGAATTAAGAACAACAAGGATCATAGAATCTTTAACCAAACCAAGAGAATCCACATGTTATAACTAAAATGAGGACTTTTTTTATGGCCTCGACTTAGCCTTTCTATTGTTTTACATGGCCCTTGCTTGAGTTCACTTCATCACATACTTTAGTGGCGAAGACAATGTATTTACACTAATGTGTCTGGATAAAATTTAATGGGAAAATGAAGTTCAATCCTCATATTTCAAATATTTCTTGTGGTTGGGATGGCCAAAGGGGCATAAAGTCTTGTTTTAATGGTTTGCCAATTCAATATTTTGTTACCTATTCTTTGGCATCAAAGCCACCATAGACTTTCCAAGAGTACATTGCATGTTGCAGCATGAACTTGAAGTACCAATAGCCTCCAATAAGATTCTCATGTGCATGTTGAAGTACATTCCCAATCTCTTACCGTGCCACACACTTTAATACTTGGTTGGGCCCCAGCTTGAACAACAATCCATTGACCAGTTGGAATGCCTTGCTTTCCCATGCTACCCTTTAGTGGTTTCTTGCTTGTAATTCATGTATATTATATGAGGTTTGATTAATACTTGAAAGAAAATAGCAATCAACTTTAATTAGAAAGAGGCAATGATAAATATTGATAGAGGGAATCCATTCATATTTGTGCTCATCAAAAACTTGTTGAGTTAACTTGGGATGAAAAAAATCTCACAAGTAGTTAAATTGTGTTACAATAATGTCTAATGAGATGATAGAAGATTTGGGTTTGAAAAGGATAACACACCCAAATCCTTATAAGTTATCTCAACTTCAAAATGGTCAACAAATATTGATAAATGAACAATGCTTAGTTGATTTTTAGATTGCTTGGTATAAGGACAAAATTTATCTCTGAGCAAAATACATATCTATAAATTTATAAGTATAGATGTTTAGTCTATAAATAAATACACATTGATTAAGGGTGGACTACATTATCTCTTCTTTAAAAAAAATTTGACATGTTAGAATATGGGCCATATTCCATTGAATAGCTCTAAAATTTGAAACATAGTAGACTATCTTTATTTAAGTATTAATTTAAAGTTTTAAACCATGTTTCCAAAAAAATTATGTAGACTAGATAGCTACTCAAAACAAAAAGAATTTTCTATGCAAATTTTACTCATGAAGTAGATATTCTTATTGTTGCAATAGGTGTGCCAAATTTGGTTCGTGGTCATTAGCTAAAACCTGTTGTAGTACTAGTTAATCTTAGCTTAAATGTAGTAAAGGTATGACACCTTCTAAATTCCTTTTTCAAAAAAAAATTGTAATTAAAAGATGGTTAATATATAGCAAATTAAAACTATTGCTTCCACTTTTGCATGATCCTAGTGCTAAAAGAGAATACCAAAATTAGTCAGTCATGTTTCCTATGAAAAGGCTTCAAGAATAGCTTCAACAATTAATCGTCTACCATGTGGTCTTGGTCCAATAACTATTGCAATGCTTTTTCCCACTACTCTACAATCATCAAAATGGGCATATGGGTTCAATTGATATTTTTTATGTTTGATTTAGGCCTTTTGCAATAGACTTCACATTATAAGTTTTATTAGGCTTATAAATGAGTTATCTAAATTACTGAATGGAATAAAAAGATCATTTTCTATCGTAAGGCATTTTTTGGAGACATTAGGAACCTATAAGAGGACTTGGAACTATATGCTTTCATTTTCATTTGTGCAGAAAATTGTAACATTTAAGCAAGTTGGTTATACATGACTCTACGTACAATGAAAGTTCTAAAGATCTTCGCTTTTTGAAAGAGGATATTTTATCATATATGCTAAATGGTTAAGGAAATCTTTGAACTCATAAATATTTACATAAAGCTGGCAACATGTAAATTGTACTTTCTTCATGCCTAAAAGCACAACAGAGCATGAGAATTTTGAAGTGAGCAAAATTATTTTGTTATAAGAGTCATTTTCTAATGGAAGACAAAGTTGACTCTATCAATGATCAAATTCCTAAATTTAGGTGACAATTTCTTTAGCTTGACCAATTGTTCCTAAAACATTGTAAACTCAACAAATAAAACAAAACTATTCTAAAACTTTCTCGCAGGAACTTCGCTACTCTGCAGCTCTTGTTTAAAAATATTATATAAGAAACAATGAAAAATATTAAATCTCTTTTACATATTTTTTCTAAATTTATAGATATCATAGTTTTAACATTTACCTAAGAACTAAAACAAATAAATAAAATAAAATAAATAAAAATAGTTTTTTAAATAAATATAAAATAATAAAAATAAAATAACTTGTAAATAAATAAAAGAAATAAAATAATTTAAAAGGTTAAAATTTATGCATTATATATAATAAATAAAATAATTATAAAATAAAGTGAAATAAATTTTATATATTTAGTTGATTAACATATGAAATAAGAAGGACTTGTACATTAGATGAGTGGGTAAAAATAGAGGGAGATGGCGTTGGCTCTGGTTTCTACGCCCGCGGCCATTCCGGCCTGGGCTGCATGGTGAATCTGGAGCTTGCATGTCCGTTTGGAGACCAAGTTCTTTTTCACAGTGAAGTTTTCTGCTAGGGGAGGGCTTTGGTTGCACTTTCGGGGGGCTGGATTATTATCTTCGGTGGGATTTTCCCTTATTATTGCGGGCGTGTTGGGAGCTATTTTTGATCTCCGTTTTTAGCCCACAGGTGGTGTTTTGGTCTTTGATCTAGTCTGTGTGGTGGGCGTGGGACTCTTTCCTAGCTTTAGGTGGTTGTTGGGCATGTGGAGTGGTGTTTGTGTGCCGATTTTGGGACTATCCTGGCGTATGGTTGTCTGATCGGCGAGCTAGGGAGTGGCGTGGGTTTGGTTTTGCTTGTGTCTGTGATGTGCACCCTGCCCCAATAGGGATACTCTTGGAACGTGGGTAGTGATCTGGGGTATAGGTTTTTTTGGGGGGCCGAAGCCGTAGTCTTTTGGTAAGGGGCTTGCGTGCCTGTCTTGGGCCTTGTCTTCATCAATGTCACAAGGGGAACCATCTGGGGCTTGCCCAAAGATGGATTTTCGAGCAGCGTGTGGGTTGAATCCCTTGCCACAAGGTTCTAAATCCTCTGATAATAACTTTTTTTCTTTGGATCTGGAGAAGATTGAAATGGACTCGTCAAAGGGGTCTCGGATTTCAAAGATTAATAGGTGCCTGGAAAGGTGCAAAGAGAGGCAGAATTTAGTGATTCTGATGGAGATGCTGATGGAGGATATTGAGTACTACTCAAGACATTCTTTGTACTGCAAGTTCTTGGGTTTGAGAATCTCGTTACAATTTTTGGAATCCTGGGCTCAGAGGACATGGATGCCAGTGGGGGAGATGGAAATTCAGCTCTTGGCAAATAACTATTTTATGGTCACATTTGATTGCCTAGTAGATAGGATCAAGGTTTTTGAAGGGGGCCCGTACTTTTACAACCAAGTGGGCTTGTTTATTAAGCTATGGCATGCAGGCTTCAATCCGGCTGAGGAGCTTCCGAGTAGAGTTCCAGTATGGGTTCGACTGCCGAGGCTCCCGGTTGAATGTTGGCGCGAAGATGTTTTGCATTTACTGGCCTCGATGCTTGGTAGACCTATTGGTGCTTCGTAACAAACACAGTTCAAAAGGGTAATGACTTATGCCCGATTTTGTGTAGAAATTGACTTAAGCAAGCCTTTGCTAGATTCTATAGAAGTGTGTGCAGGATCATACTCATGGGTGCAGCAGCTTGACTATGAAACCCTACCATTTCGATGTTGTCTCTGCCACGAATATGGACACTTACAGCGTAGATGTCCCAAGGCCAAACCTGTGGAGGCTCAATCTTCTCAACCTCCCCGTAATCCACCTAAAGTTGATAAGGGCAAGGACCCTATTCCGGGTGGTGATGTCAGGGATGATGGGTTTACTCTTGTTAGATCTTGGAACAAAAATAAGGGGCAAAAAAGGACTTTGAAGGAAAGGCAAGATGATGACACTTTTAACAGATTCGAGGTGTTGGATGATCTTAGCTTGCAAGAGGTGAATCCAGGATTGTTAAATTTGGATCAGGGGAATTTTGGTCCTGAACAGCAGGAGCCTCATGATGAGGCTGTGCAAGCTACCCAATAGGAAGAGAGCTCGGGCTTACCTTCTTTAGAGCAGGATGGGGGAGGTTCGAGGCAGGAGGGGCTCAGTTCAAGGGTTCCCCTTGCTCTGCAGATTGATGGGTCTTTGAATTTGGAAACAAATTTGCAGATGGGGGCTCAGGAGGAGTCGAGTTGTGCTTCTGATGTTTTGAAGGGTGGAGAGGTTTTGTCTCATTCCTCACAGAGAATAAGCACGAAGATGGGTAAGAACAGTAAATCATCTCATCAGTTGGGTATTTTGCAAAAAGATCTTAAGAAAGGGTGGCGGAGAAAGTCTTTAAGCTTGGTAGGAAGAAAGATTTGGAAAAGATTAAAATGATAGGGGAGACTTTGGTGGAGTCAGGGTCAGTCAAGACTCTGGATTCTCACTTCTTGATCCCCTTGAAATGATTGTTCTTTCATGGAATGTTAGGGGCTTGAACAGTAGCCCTCGACAAAAATCTATTCGGGATTTGGTTAGGTTTCATTCTCCTGATGTCCTCTTTCTTCAGGAAACTAAGCTTTTTGTTGAATGTATGATGGGTTTAGGGCCCAAGCTTTGGAAGAATGGTGAATGCTAGTGTGTTAGTGCTCAGGGGTCTTTTGGGGGTGTGGCTTGCTTATGGAACCCTAGGAAGATTTGCCCCCAATGGTGGGTGTCTTTTAAGTCCTCTTTGTCCATGGTTGCTTCTTGTTTTGACATAGGGGAATTTGTTCTTTTTTCCAATGTGTATGCACCTGTGGAGCTTCAGGGTAAGCATCTCATGTGGTCCTATATTCAAGTCGTCCGTAGCATGGCCCCTTACCACCCCTGGATCATTGGGGGTGATTTCAATGCTATTACTAAGCTTGCAAAGAAACAAGGTGGTACTGTGAGGCTCGAACCCTCTGCGTTGTTGTTTCAGGACAATATCTCTACATTGAATCTTGTTGATGTCAAGCCTAGCAATGGACAGTTCACTTGGAATAATTAGAGGGTTGGTGATGATTGCATTGCAGAACGCCTGGATCAATTCATGGTCTCCTGCTTTTGGGTTGGCGGTATGTGGTCTTCTAGCTTGGAGATTTTGGACTGGAGGGGTTTGGATCATTGGCCTATAAAGCTTGCTATCCTCTCTGCTCGGATGCCTCGGAATCCCTCTTTCAAGTTTCAACTTATGTGGTTACATGATCTTGATCTTCAGGGCTATGTTGTTCAGTGGTGGAGGTATGGTAGACCCGCCTATGGCACTGCAATGTATGTCTTTTCCAAGCTTCTTCAATTTGTTAAGTATCAGCTTAAGCGGTGGAACCAACTTTGCTTTGGAAACATTTTCCATGCGAAGTTTGCTGCACAGGCTGAGTTGAATGGTATTACAAGGATAATTAGGGAGAATGGGGTGACTCGAAATTTGTTGCAAGAGGATTCAAGGGCCTTGAAAGCTTTGGAGGAGTGGGAGTTGAGGGAGGAAGTCTACTGGAAACAAAAAGCCTGTGTTGAGTGGCTCCAGGAGGGAGATAGAAATTTTGCTTTCTTCTTCAATTCCATGAAGGCTAGGCGTCATGGTAACTCTATTTCTGTTTTGGTGAATGATAGGGGAGATACTCTCTCCTCATTTCAGGATATTTCTAATGAATCTATCCAGTATTTCACTTCCCTATTCAGGGAGGATATGCAGGATGGCTCTATGGAGGAAGCTCAGGTCCTTTCTTGTATCCCTTCCTTAGTTTCAACGGAAATGATGGATCATCTTATGGGGGAGATTTCTCTGGAGGAGTTGGAGGGGATTGTGTTTCAGATGAAGGGGAAAGCCCCTGGCCCTGATGGCTTCCTGATTGAGTTCTTTCAAGAGTTCTGGGAAATTATCAAGCTGGATTTATTGGCCGTGGTCCATGAATCTCAGAGGAATAAACAAATGTTAAAGGCCCTCAACTCTACCTTCCTTGCTTTCATTCCCAAGTATGAGGGGGCAGATAGGTTAAGCCACTTTCAACCTATCTCTCTTTGTAATGTTGTTTATAAGATTATTTCCAAACTAATTGCTGAAAGGCTGAAAAAGTGGCTTCCGATGCACATTTCTGAGGAGCAGAGTGGTTTTGTGGAAGGTAGGCAGATTTTGGATGGAGTTGTTATTGCAGCGAAGTCCATTCACTCTATGGCCACCTCCAAAGAAAAGGCTATGTTTATCAAGCTTGATATGGCTAAAGCATATGATAGAGTTAGGTGGTCCTTCCTCCAGAAGGTTCTAGGCACTTTTGGTTTTGGCAAAGAATGGATTCAATGGGTTATGAGTTGTGTCACGTCAGTCTCTTTCTCTGTTTTAATTAATGGGGAACAGTCTAAGCTTCTTGGTGCTTCTTGGGGATTGAGGCAAGGGGATCCTCTATCTCCTTACTTGTTTCTTCTACTTGTTGAAGGTTTGGGCCACTTATTGAGAAGACATGTGGAGTTGGGCCTCATTCAGGGGTGGCCCTGGGGAGGTGATTTACCCTCGCAGACTCATTTGTAGTTTGTGGATGATACAACTTTGATGGGGATGGCCACTATTTGGGAAGCTGTGAATCCTCGCAAGGTTCTGGATATTTATCTTGTGGCTTCGGGGCAATTAATCAATGAAGATAAGTCTTCCATCTTCTTCTTCAACACTTCGAATCTCATTCAGAGGAGAATTGCTCATACTCTCCGGTTTAAAATTGGGGCTTTGCCTTTGACTTACCTTAGGATCCCTATCTCTGTGGGTAGGCTGCCAAGAGATTCGTGGCAGCCTATCCTGGATAAGTTTCGTGCAAAAGTTACTCATTGGACCAACTATTGGTTGTCATTTGCAGGTCATGTTCAACTGCTTAAATCTGTGGTTCAAGCTCTCCCCATCTATCGGTGTATGATACAAGTGGCCCCGATGGGTTTTGTGAGGGAGCTAGACTCTCTTGCAAGACAGTTCTTATGAGCTGGTAGCTTGTTGTCTTCCAAATGGAGTCTTATTAAATAGGATACTGTGTGCTGCCCTAAGCAGTATGGCGGTTTGGGGCTAAGGCAGTCCTCGCTGGCTAGTACGGCTTTGGCAGCTAAACTTTATTGGAGGTGGTGCATTGAGCAGGATCGGATTTGGGCCAGGATTATATCCCATAAGTATTTCCAAGATATCCCTAGGCAAGATCTCCCTCGTTACCCTTTGGTGGGAAAGGGCTCGACAGTTTGGACTACTCTCAAGAAAGGAGCTGCGCTTGTCAAGGATGGCTTATTTTGGATATGCAAACGGGGGACGGAGGTTCAATTTTGGTACGATTCCTGGGATGGCTACCCCCCTATTATCTCTCAGTTCCCTAATCTGTCGACCTTGTGTCAGAGATTCTATGATGCTGGCTGGTCAAGGGTAAGTGACTTCAAGTTGTTTTCTTTTCATGGGCAGCTTAGGAGAGCTAGGTGGAAGAGCCCCAATGAGTGGCCCGTGGTGGGTATGGAAGAAGAGTGTGCGGTGCTTCAGAATATTCTTTCTAGCAGATAGTGCAATTCCCTTATGGACAAGGATGTTCTTTCGTGGTCTCCTAACCCGAAGGGTACTTATACTGTTGCTTCTGGTTACCTGAGGCTGCTCTCTCAAAGGATCGAGGGGGTGGAAGTTCCTTGGTGGAAGAAGGTGTGGAATAAGTTTTCTTGGCCGAAGTGTAATTGCTTCATTTGGACTTTGGCTTGGAACAGGTGTCTGACTTGGGATAATATTTAGAAGCGTGGGTTTCAGGGCCCCTCTAGGTGTGCTCTTTGTGGGGGAGGTGAGGAGGATTCTTCTCATTTGTTTTTTCGGTGTCCTTTTACTTTGCAGCTCTGGCATTTTTGGTGGGGAGTTTGGAATAGCCCCTGTGTTCATGCCTCTTCCTTGGTGGATTTTTGGACAAGCTTGGGAAGACCTCCCTCGTTAGCTCCCTTTTTACAGGATGCTTGGCATGTTGGGCCTATTTTCCTAGTATGGCAAGTGTGGCTGAAAAGGAATAGGAGGATTTTCAGAGGAGCAAACTTGTGTGTTCAGCAAGTGTGGTTCAGAATCCTTGGTATGATTCATGAGACGATTAAGGCCAAGGGCGAGGTGGTTTTTCCGTTAGAGAAAAGGGATGCGGAGATGGTGACTAGACTAGGAATCCACGGGTTATCCTCATCCTCTGCTTGTTGTAAGAGAGGAAGGCATGTGAGGCAGTGCGTTCACAAATTGGGGAACTGGCAGCCCCCTCAGGATGGCACTTTGAAGGTTAATACTGATGGCTCTTCCAGGGGAAATCCTGGACCTGCAGGAGTTGGTGGGGTTGGAAGGGACTCTTCTGGTTCGGTGGTTTTCCTCTTTTCTATCCATAAAGGTTTGCAGACTATCAACCTTATGGAAGGATTGGCGATCCTTTACACTTTGGAAAGGGCCTACGCTTTGGGGTGGCGTCGGGTTATTTATGAATCAGACTCTCAGGTTCTAATTAATTTGCTTAACGAACAGAAGGTGTCTGATGTTAGCTGGCAGCTGGCGGTGTTGGTGCAGCAGATTTTGCAAATTGGCACTTTGATGGAGATGGTGTCTTTTATCCATATTCGTAGGGAGTGGAATAGGACTGCTGATTGTCTTGCCAAATGGGCTTCTGAGCATTTGGATGGATGGAAGATTGAAGAATGGGGACAGGTCCCCCATGTGCTTTGTTTGGATTTGGAGAGGGTTCTTGCTGAGGATGGAGATGGTGCTAGTTGATTATGTCTCTTGGTTTGTCTTGTCTGTTCTTTCTGGTTCCTTTGGGCTTTAGCCCTGTGCTTTGATGTAATGCTCTTTTTTGAGGTTCAATAAAGTTTTTACCCCTTTTATTTAAAAAAAAACATATGAAATAAATAAATTTAAAAGAATTATTTTTATATCACATGAAGCATAGATAGTACCTTTATTCTATTATACATATATCTACACAATATATTCTACATTATTTTTAGTTCTTACCAATGTAAATGTATTTTTAAATTATAAATACCTCTATAATCTATAATTAAAATCTAATGATGTACATTAAATACTTTAATCTTTTGGAAAAAAATATGTAAAAGATGTTTGATAATCAGATAAACAAGGATCAAAAGATTAATCTTCAAAAGGTATCATTAGTTCCATATTTTATGGTGCATTGGGGGTAGAAAATAAGAAATAAAAGCATGTGCCAAGTCCATAAATGAATGATATCAACAATATTAATAAAACTATTATAATCTTCTACCATTCAAAATAAATTAAAAATCAATTAAATATCATCATCTTACTACTCATTTAACAAGTAAAAATGATTTTATATGTAAATAAATATCCAAATATGTTGGATTAAAAAAATATTCTAGATAAAATGTTTAAGATATAACATATTTGGATATTTATGTATTATATATAATAAATTATATTTTTTTATAATAATAATATATTAAACATTAATTATAATAAAAAAGTTAAAACTATTATAATTAGACTTATATAGTAAAAGGTTAAATTCAATTAACATTTCTACATTCTCATATGAAAATAATAATATCGTGATTTTATTTTATTATTTAAAAAAAACATTTAAAAAAAAAAATCAATCAAATTAAATATACCTAAAAACATTATAATCAAATTTAAAGAAGAGAAATAAGCAGCGATCATTGCCGTCATCTACAATTTAATAGGTATGTAGCGCAGAGATAACAATGTCCGGCACTAGTAAAAATCAACGTACAAACTGCACAGTTTCGGAAGTCCCGCCTGAAAAAGATGCTACCTACGTACATACGATGTTGACAGCGGCTATCCATGTTCATGCATGATGCCCCGGTGCATTCCTGGGGCTGGATAGACGCTGCCGTGGCGGATCGCTTTCTCGCGACTGTTGTCGTAGCTGGAAAAACTCGTAATCTTTATTATGTAGTAGTGAGATCAAACGGATTGCTTCAGAGTTGGAGCGAACTAGATAAGCCCACGCCAAAAGTCTTTGTATTTTAGTGCCCACTTGCTCTTCTCCACCAGATACCATCACTTGTGTGTTTATTATTACTTTCCGGACTACGACAACTACTGACTCTTGTACCCATGGCGGAGGGTGTTGTCAATTTCTCTCTGGTTGCTCAATTTTGTACTGTCTTTATTTCAGAGGTTTACTACAGCACATGGTTGTCTGCCTCCAAGAAAACATTACGAAGTGGTGACTGAGATAGAGAAAAGCGTTTTGTGTGTTTGTGCGACATGGCTTTCTCTGAGTTTCCTGTGTTTTTGCATGCATCAAATATAATAAAAGACGGTGCATATGCTCCTGCAACAGCTACATTATGTGCGCTCATTGTTTTCTTGTGGGTTTTGTATAGATTTAGCGTGCAAAGGACAAATCAATTGAGATTGAGATTGCCCCCTGGACCGTTTCCATGGCCTATTATCGGAAATCTGAACCTGCTGAAAAGGCTTCCTCATCGTGATCTTCATGAACTTGGTAAGAAATACGGGCCCATTATGTTGTTGAAACTAGGTTCTGTTCCCACTGTTGTGGTTTCTTCTTCTGCAATGGCGAAGGAATTCTTGAAAACCCACGATCTGGTTTTTGCCAGCCGACCTCTTACTGCTGCAGGAAAATACATTGGATATAATTACAAGGATCTGATACTTGCTCCTTACGGGCCTTATTGGAGACACATGAGGAAGCTGTGCGTGGTAGAATTGCTGAATAGCAAGAGGATCGACTCCTTCAGGTGTGTACGAGAGGAAGAAATGCTTTTCGCTGTTCGTTCGGTGTGGGAGATGTCTGGGCACGGTAGGACTCCTGTTAATCTCACCAACGTGTTTTCGTCGTTTGTGGAGGCAGTCATGTGGCGAATCCTTTCCGGTTCCAAAATTTCTTGTGGCAGTGACGGTCATCTAGATGGTCATGGCGAAGAGATAAAGAAGATTGCAACAGAGTTGTCAGCCACGGTAGAAGCTGTCAATATCGGGGACTTCATTCCTTACTTAGACTGGATGGACTTGCAAGGAGTGAAGCGGCGCATGAAAAAGGTACACAATTCTATCGACCAAGTGATAACAAAGATTATGGAGGAACACCGGCAGCGTAGGAGGAAATCAGACAAGGAGAATGAGCAGCAGCTTGCTACCAAGGACATAATTGATGTGCTCTTGGAAATGGAGAGTTTCGATGGAATGGAAATCACAGAAGAAAACATTAGAGCCATTGTTTTTGTAAGTATTCACTTCATATTTATAATACAGTTTTATTTTTGATAAGTAGAGGAATTTTTGATGTATCAAATTTGATATTAATATCAGGATCTAATTTTTCAATTTTTCAGTCAAATTTTAGATTCATATTTCATAAGTAATGATTCACATGAACACATCTCTTATGAGAATGAATGGTCCACTTAGCACACATTGCATATAGGTGATGTCCACAACAGTGAAGCATGGAGATTTCTCAAGAGGTCACCCAACTCTATACTATTCCAACTCAAGCAAATTGGGTAGTAAGCTAAGTGGGATTGATCTTGGAGAAACTCCATGGTTAAGCATGCTTATTATGATGGGTGATTTCCTGGAAAGTTCCAATGCTTCATCCCTATGAATATCACCTCGATGCAATGAGTGCTAACTGCACCATTCATTCTCATTAGATATGAGTTCATGTGAACCACTACTCATAAAATATAGATCAGAAATTTGATTCAAAACTACAAAATTGAATTCTAGTATTATTATTCTTGGATCTAACCAAATTGTTTAAATATTAAAGGATATTTTCGTGGCTGGAATTGAAACGACGTCTACTACATTAGGTTGGGCAATGAGTGCAATTCTTAAAAACCCTGGTGTGGCGAAGAAAATGCAAGAAGAAATTGAATCAGTGATAGGCAAAGAGAGAACAGTAAGTGAGTCTGATTTAGCAAGCATGGAGTACGTGCAGTGTGTGGTGAAGGAGACGTTGAGGTTATATCCAACAGTACCCTTGCTACTTCCGCATGAATCTACACAAAATTGCACAGTTGGGGGATACTTCATTCCTAAGAGAAGCAGGCTTGTCATCAATACCTGGGCCATTGGAAGAGATCCATCCTTGTGGGAAGATCCTCTAGCATTCAAGCCAGAGAGATTTATGGGTAAAAATGTTGATATTGTGAGAGACAAAAACTGGTTTGATATGGTGCCCTTTGGAGCAGGAAGGAGAGCATGCCCAGGGGCAGGCATGGCCATTGTGACCATTAATCTTGTTTTGGCTCAGCTCATTCACTATTTTGAGTGGAATGTGGAAGGAGATTTGGATATGAAGGAACTATTTGGAGCCACCATATCCAGGAGTGTTGACCTTCTTGCTCGTCCTGCCTTGAGGTTATCCTCCCACCCTTAAATTAATAAGTCCACTTTTTTAAAGTAATAGTGTGAGCTCTCTTATGTCTTCTAGTAAATCACTCCCATAAGTGAGCTCTCCTATGGCTTCTAGTAAATCACTTCAATAATTCATATAACTACTAATATGTTAAAGATTTGTATCTGTCATCATAACTCTTCTTTATGGAGTTGTTATTTGTGTTGTGTTACTATGTTTCAAGAGTTTATTAATGGTATGGTTGGTTGTATTAGTCCTTATTATTTTGAGGACATAGTTGGGGTATGTAAGTTGGTTAATAGCGTGATTTTTATTGTAGTTCTTTTAACTTTGATCAATATAAAAGAAGTTTGTATTAGTTATATAAGCTCTCAATATTTTGTAGTGAGCTCTTCTAATGATAAAATGAATATTGTATGTATTCTAGTGTCTTATTCATATGAAATTTCATTTTCATATTGATAATTATAATTATGACTTTTGATTCAAATGTTTGAAATAGTATTAGTGTTATTTAATTATTCATGATATTTATAATTATTTTTTATTGGTCAAATATACAATTAAAAATAATAATTTATGTGTATTATATATGTATAAAATATTTAACTATAAACTAAACTAGTGTATCTACCTTATTATATAACATATATAAATAACATCATTTGCTTTATTTTTTTCAATAAATTCATTTATATTTAACTTATATTAATATAAAATTATTCACATAGTAGTAAGTTATTATATATTAATATTAATATTATAGTTATATAATAAACAATAATAGTGAATTTATATTATTATATTAATAAAATTATTAAATATATATTAATTATTTATATATTACAGAGAAAATTATCAATATTATAATATAGGTATAGGATTTTATTAATATGTAGTTATTATACTAAAATTATTATAGTTAAATTATTATTATATATTAGAGTTTATTATATGATTATTATATTATAATACATTAATAATTATAGTAATTTTTGATGTATATAGTAATAGTTATACTATATAATATAAATATTAATTTGTTGATGTTGTTTTAATTATATTTAATAAATAAATTAATATATATAATAATTAATCATATTAATATATTAATATAAATAATATTATTTACTATAATATAACGTCAAAATAATTTGTATAAATTAAATCTTTATCATTTTTTAAATATAATTTTTTTTATTCTTTTATTATTTAATGATTTAATGTATAACACATAGATTCCCCTTAATGTGGGGTATTTCTCATTTGTAAAGCTATAAAAACATATACCTATTGTTTTGTTACAAGAGTATGCGATTAATTTGAAGGGAATAAAAACACATCTTATTTATTTATCAAATGTGTTTATTAACCTTTTTTTGGCAAGATTTCAGCAAGAATTTTTGTGTACAAGAATCTCTTAAAAATGCCTCTCAACATAATAAATGTATAACTATTTTAATGTAAGTTTAATTAAATAATTAATATAATTTAAATTAAAATTAAATATAAGTTGGTTTGTAAAATAAAAGATACAATTTATTTAGTTGTTAATTGATAATGAAAATGATAAAAAAATAAAATTAATTAAAAAAAACTATATTAATTGAAAAATATTTATAAAAAATTGATTTAAAAAATTTGTTAGTTTTTTTAGAAGAATTTAGGGAAAATTTAAAATAAATTAAAGTGTATGATTTTATATATTATTTACAAATTTTAAATTCTCATTTATCTAAACTTAAAGTAATGTGAAAGAATTTAAAAAATCTTAATTTGAGTTAGAAATATTAATATTTTTCATCTAAATCTAAATTAGATTATTGCTACTTAGTCTACTCAACACTATTTATTATGCAAGGGAGATGTTGATAGATATTTACAATGAGTGTGCTATGTAAATAAATAAAAAATTAAAAGAAATGTAAGTTTTTTTAATATTTGACAATGGAAAGAGGAGTATAAATTGTAGTAAGAAAGAGGTTAGATATGCATTGTCTTTTATGTGGGAATACCATTGATAGTATACTTATGGGAAGATGTGCAAATATGTTAAGTAATAGATCCACAATAGTTCTTATTTTAAGTCACTTCAATTATTCAACATTGAAACCATAAATTTTATTTAATTTTTACTTTTTAAGCATAAAAGAATTATCTTTAATTCAAGAGTTCTTTATTTTCTCAATAAGGATTGGGGGCAATTCATAATTATTGTATACATTTGATTAATGTTTAATATATATAAAAATAGTAATATGAGTGGTGGAAGTTTTATCAACTCTATTTTGTGAATACAATTAAGTTACATGTGAATATGAGTAGGCTATCTCTATTTTTAAGTCACTATTTATGACATATATTGAAGATGATGGTGCATCATGTCATCCACTAAATTGTAAATCTTAGAAAATAAACTATTTGAGGATCAAAAGTTTTTACAACTATATTTATTGTAAAAGAAGAAAAATAACCAAAATTTAAAATTGATAAGTAGGAGGTATTTTCCACAGCGTGTTAAATTGATTGTTATCAGGATTCAACCATGTAGTTTTTGATTCAAACTCATTAACCCATGTTTCATGAGTAGTGGTTCACAAGAACCCATCTCTCATGATAATGAATGGTCCACTTAGCACTCATTGCATCTAGGTGATGCTCACAGAGGTGAAGCAGTACGTATTCCTGGGAGGTCACCCCTCCCAATAGTGCTCCAGCTCAAACGCGCTTAACCACATAGTTTTCCACGAAGTTAAGCCCACTTAGCTTGCAACCCCACTTGCAAAACCTTCAGCAAAAATTAAAGTATTGAATCAAGTGCAATGTGCAAACTGGAGCAAGCGATTAATAGACCGAAGGCGCAGCTGGATGGCGAGCGAGTGCAGTGTGAGGGCAGTGGGCTCAACAAGAATGATGGTGTAAAGACTCTACAAGGCGAGCGAAGGTAGGCGTTGGGGGTTCGTAGTAGGGAAAAGACTTGTGGCATGTCTGGCGTGGCTGGGAGCGGTGGCTGGGCTTAAGTGTCACACACTAAGCTTTGACCGGTCAATGTTCGTTCCCCTATTTTGTTTTCCGTTGGAGTTCCGATGTGTTTGCCCGACACTGGCCATCCTATGGGCATCTGATGGCTAATGCATAGTCTTTCGTATTTTGTCAGGGAAGTACCTAACTCGCCAGCCAATTCCCGTACTATTCGTAACTTACTCTGCAGCAAACTCCAAAGGCCACCTGCTATAATTAATTTCCATGGCGCCTAAATCGAATTTCAAACTTGCCTAAATTTCCCATTGTTTCAATGAAATTTAAGTTTGAAAATTTTATTTTTCATTCTTCCTCGGCAATCTCTACTGGAATACTCATTTGAGCAAAAAGTTACCCACCAAATCATTTGCACGGAGTAAGATGGTGACAAAGGCTATTAAGGGGTAGCAACGAAGCGGTGGGAATCATGAGAAATGTAAAGCCAAAGCTACGTTTAATTCTCTTGATGATCACACGCTCCAGTCGAGGTCTAAAAATTAGGCCACAATGAACACCGTTGTCACTAGATGGATTCCCTCTATGCCTTCCTTGCTCCTGATTTCCTCGAATATCCTCATCTCTGACCCTCAACACCCACAGAATATAGGTTATAG
>VDFB02095673.1:0-13035 GCA_007258455.2 Sequoia sempervirens | reverse complement strand
GAGACAATCAAATAACTGCATAAATTTAACAAACAACTAATACCAAAATATTAATCTGCAACCTAGATATCTTCATTTACTCCATCAAAATGCATGCATCTGAGTCTCTGTATATGAAATATTTTTTCTAGAAAGCTATCTACTGAATATCTCCTAATGCCTATATCTGTTGCATTACTATGGAACAGATATAAATACATCAAAACTTGGAAGGGACATGTCCCTTCACAAATTTTTTATTTTACTTAACTAATTAAAACAAGAGATTAGGCTTTATTTATCCATAGATGAACATTTGATAAATGATCTAGATAATATTGCCATTCAAGAGTATCAACATATAATATTGCGTTCCTGGCCAATATTTTCACCTTTATCATCCTTTCATTGTGCTTGCAGCTCTCATCCAATGTCAAATCCTTCCCTATAGCATTTTCAAGAATTCCCTACAGCATAAATTCACATTCTTTGATCAACTTGGCTTTCTCTTTCAACTTTTATCCATCTTCAAATAGTGTATGCAGTCCCATATTCATAACATCAACCAACCCCTTTGCATCTTCTCACAGTTCCTCATAATAGTCCCTATGTTTCTTTATAATTTGGTTACCCATACCAATGGCCACACTATTAGGAACATCTCTTTCATTTAATCTCAGAACTTTTCTTGAATCCTTCCATCAATTCTCTTGTGTTCCTGCCCTGTAACATGGTTCTTTGAATATGCTCCCCATAGATTATTCAACTAAATTGTTAAGTTGGCCTGCCTTTTTCTAATTATTACAGCTAGTATATCATATTTACCTTGTGAATATGCAATTGACTCCTCCCAATGATATTTTACTTGTGAGCTTTCACCATGTGTTATTAATTTAGGAGGTCCCATTGTGACTCCTAGAATGTCCTTCAAACAATCATTTTCTCTCATGATCCTTTCATTATTCATTTTGTACATTTCCTTTTCTTTTATCAACATTTGTATTTTGGATTTATTCAATTTTTCCACATTAATCCCAATGTTTGTAGTCGCCACAAGATTTACCTCTCCAACCTTCAGAGTCATGACATGTCCAAATTCTTTCTCATTATCAATCACCACTAAATTTCTATGAGGTGGATGCAAGGCCCATATCATGAGTGATCTTTCATCTGGGTTATATTTGGATCTAGCATATATTTTTATCACCACCTCTAGACTAAGCTTGTGTGTGGCACTATTATCCTTTAAGAAGCTATCAAACACCAATGAAAAATTCAAATCGAGCCCTGGAAAGATGATAACTCTAGTATCCTCTAACATTTTCCTTCCTTTTTCAGGGGTCATATTAGGCATTTCTCTATCCACAGTTAATTTCAAATTATTTAGTAGCTACTCCTCATTGCTTGGTGTAATATTATCAACTATCTCCCTTATCTCCTTTCCCTTTTTCTTATACAAGAAAGATCTAAATTTTAAAGAATTCAGAATTTCATTGTCTACTATAGATGACCTATATGCCATCTGTCTGGTGTTTGTATCTTGGCTCTCTTCAACACTTAGTTCTCTAGGAGGCTAGTTGTAATCTTGAGTTTTTAATCTAGAAATCCTACTACGTAGGTCTCGTGGCATATCTTCTCTAGTTTCCTCATCTCTAGAAAAAGGGAACCCCATATCCGACAACCCTTGGTTGTATTCCTCCACCACTTTCTTTGCTTCCTCTACCTCCAAATTTCTAATCATGTCATCAAATTGATAAGGAACATGATCATATCATCCAAAGTTTATCCTTTTTTTGGTAGAATTGATATATCCCTCTGGATCAAAACCTTCTCTTGGTGGACCCTTATTCATATTATACCGCATTAATTTTTCAAGGATCAAATAATATCCTTCCTTTGCAAGCATAGTAAAATCATCAAAGCACAGAGTACTAGGCATAAATGTCTATTTTCCGAATGAACCAAAATTCATGAAACTAGAAAAATCCATTTGTCTTACAATTTCCAAATATGCAATCCTATCTAGGACTATTTTAGGCAAAATGAATTGAGAATCCTCAAAACCAAACACCCTTACCATAGTAGCATCTTCCAAGCAATACCAGTCTCCCTAATTGTGATCAATTGGTCCATTAAAGTCCTTAGGTCTGAGGAATCATTTTATTTCATCATACAATGAGTGTGCACAAGGATGACTATAGAATTCATATACTGCCTTTACAAAATATTCTTCAAAATACAGGAAACTAGAATTATCAAACCTACTATCCCAAATGGTAGTCCACAATTGAATGGGTAACAATTTTCCCTCTTTATCAAACTATGAAACCTTCAACTTTTCTAGCCAAATCCCTAACTCTTGTCTAAAGTACAATACTAGATGCATTAAAAGAGAATAATGCCTAAGGTGCATAATAAGGGATTTATTCTTGATTCCCACCAATGCTAAGTTGAGTCCCTTGGAGACAAATGAAGCATAGTCGAATAACCTAGAATTATGATAATGAATGTCAGCTGCAATTACCATGGGAACAATGGACATATACTTAAGAACTTCCATACCCAACACTTGTCCTACCGAGAAATAGGTATATCTCATATAGGGTTTGAATAATTCTACATGGAATGGAGGCCCATCGCCATCATCAAGTGGGAAATTTTTACCATCTTGTTTAATTATATGTAAGGGAAACCTCCAACCCTTGTAAGCGGTGTCCATTCTCCAAAACTCCTTTTCCAATTCTTCATTCTCAATTTTCTCATTACACCACCTTTCCAACTTAAAAACCTCACTTATTGAAGCCTTTCATCTGTATATGAATGGTTTCCCAGATGGTCCACATATGGCCTTAAGTTTTGAGTCATAGTTGGTGGCCAACAATTTTACCAACTTTGTATTGACAAACACATTAGGGAAAACTAGTTTTCCCAAATTTAGATGCCACAAATTACAAACTGGCTCAAAACGATCTCTTTGTTGAAAGTGGAATCTAAACAATTCATAACCTCTTATTGGGGTCCAAATATCTCCTATTTTCTTGCACTTGTCATCCAATTTATCCACTTCCACCCTTAGTTGTGCAGAGCATCTACCTTTGGACCCATAGCCAGGAAATTGGTCAATTAAATCCTAATTCAACTTTCATTCAGTACCCTCTGACTCAATTCCAGACTCAACTTTCTACTTCTTACTCATAGGGTGACTACTATCACTTTGTTTTCTACCTTTCAACTTCCCCGAGCTGGTGGCTTCCATATTACTCACTTAAAATTACAGAAATAAAAAAGTTAAAATGCAGAGAACTTACTAGTTTTGATTGAGTTCTTTCAACTAAAACAATTCTCTGGCCCTTTATTTGTCTCTTTGTTTCCATTGCTACCAATTCACAAAAATGTTCATTTTGCAATGATTTCCTTTCAATTTATGAAATTACATGTACTCCATGGCACCATTAATGTAACAGATTTTTGAATTCCTTACTATCACATCAAATGAACTAGTCGACAAGACACCTTCAAACTTTGGGCGATCTATACATTAGGCCCCAACCAACGTTCACTGAATACTTTGATGATTTGGGTAACACTCTACACATTTGGCTTATGTTAACATTTGTCCCATATGCATTGCCAAGAGTCACCTTGAAAATCATTTCAGTTCATTTGTTTCTTCATCAGCCTGAATTTTAGTATTAACACATTCAATGGTTCCTTCGATGTTATAAGTATTGCCAATAACTTTTCTTTTGGTCTTGAATGTGTCACCAGAACTCTTGAAAATATCCTCTTGTTGGTGTAACTTAGCAGATTGGGTGAACATTCAAGATTTACACTGATGGAACATGTCTTTCCAATATATTCCCAATGCTCCTATCATTCAAAGAAATGATGGTCTCTCTGATGAAACTTCATCGGTGAGACTTAAACGTTCAGGCCAGCATATATATTTTCATGCCGAGATGACTTGTCTTGCTGATAGATTCCCTTCATCAATTTGACCATAATCAAATCTCCCTGATATTCCTTCTTTAGTAATCCTAGCTTTGAACACGAGCATAGGTGATCTTTGAATTTACCCACTGTCACATCAAATGTTCTAGCAGAAAGATAGTTCAAAATTTGGGTGATCATTTTATTTAGGATTGACTAACATTCATTAAACATTCTTTTAGTCGGGGGTACATTATGCCAATATCACATAATCTATCCATCTGATTCATATAAATGTCGCCAAGAGTCGCCCCAATGACTATCTTGATTTGGTTGTGTCTTCATTGGCAAGACATGGTGTATCGCTAAGACATTTAGTAATTTACCTAATGTTATAAGTCTCCTCGATGATTATTCCTTCAATCTCATGTCACCAAGACTCCTTATGATACAACTCCTTGTGCTTTGATCGATGAGACAAGAGAGTTTCTTGTCGGTGGACCTTCATCGGTGAGACCTATATGCTCGGTATGACCTTTTCATTTCACCTTGATAGAACTTGTCTTGCTGACGAATCTCTTTATCTATGAGACCATGGACTGTGTCATCCCAATGTGCATCTTCTTATGTAATCCAATCAGTGTGACATTTTTGTTCTTTCGTCGATATGCTAAAAATGAGAATATAATGATTTATGAATCTTAGAGACCTACACAAATTCTTACTGATATGGGTTATTTGAATACTATATTTTGGAGGTTTTTCATGATATCAAATGGTCAAGAATGATGTGATCATATGTGACCATGATGGATTATACTCAAGATAAGGTTTTCTTTAGTGAATCAACGAGTGCAAAATCACTATAAAATTTTCAAAATCACTTGTAATTTCCTTTGAAGTATGTTTAGTAACTCCAAATGGGTGTCTAAAACCATCAAGGGTTTCTCTAGTGTTTTGGGAAATTTTTGAGTTATTGGGAAAAAACTAGGTTTGCACTGTTACAAGGATTCAAGGAGTCAGAGTGTGAAATATGACTTTCGTTCTTTGTTAGGCTTTGAGATTTGTTTGGATTTTTTAAATTGGTCATTCTAAAATTGTTTGAAGCCTCTTAAAGGCAGGTTGATAGGCTGGTTAAATTGAACCTACTAGGTCTAAATTAGGTAGTTGTTATTGCTAAGTTGGATCACTCCTTTCTGCAAAGGCCATACACTTATGATTGGGTCAAGTGTTCTTTTCTTTAGAAAATTCCTATTTGATTTTTGATAGGTTGTGATTTGATTAGATAGGTTATGAAGCACTTATTTCAAATAAATATCTTTATAAAAGAAGTATATTGGCATGAAATTAAATATGATTTGTATTCCAATGTAAAAACTATAAAGAACAGAAATAATTCTTTCAACACATAAACTATTATGTAGTAGTCAATTAAAATAGAAAATCTTACTCTATATTAGTTAGGATACAAAACTAAGAAAATGATCTAAAGTGACTTATTTATCCTAGAGGAACTAAGTATATAGTATACAAAGAAAACCAACAAACCCACAACTACCCCTACTTTGAAGGAGTTTAGTTTTCTCCCCTTTCTGATCTCACTAATATTGTCTAATTATTTTAAAGAGACGAAAGGTCATAACACAACTTTATTCAACCCAGTAAATAGCTTTGTTAATGAAACTTGAAAAAAGAAACAAAATAATTGCTACATTTGGCATTTCCTGTTGAATGAAGAGTGGTGACAATAATCTACTTATAGTTTAATAAAACACTATTTTTATAAGAAGGCTTGACATTAGAAAGATAACTGTGACTTATAGTTTAATAAAACACTATTATAGTTTTACCAACATATATTATTGTATGCTTGCATGGATTATTATTTAATATATGGGGAGATAGAGATAGATGGGGAGAGAAAGAGAGAGAGAGAGAGAGATATATGGGAAGAGAAAGAGAGATGGAGATATATGGGAAGAGAAAGAAAGAGAGGTGGAGATAGAAAGTTTATGGATAGGGGGGGTAGGGAGGGAGAGATTGTGAGAGATAGAGAAGGGGAGATAGAGAGGGGGAGGGAGATAAAGGGATATAGATAGGTAGAGGATAAGAGATGGAGAAGAGGGGGAGAGAGGGAGAGATAGGTTGAAGAGGAAAATAGAGAAGAGAGGGAGATAGATAGGTAGAAAAGGGAGAGAAAGAAGAGGGGGATATGGAGAGCGATATTTAGAAAGGGAGAGAGGGAAAAAGATAGGGGAGAGAGGGAGAGATAGCTCAATATATATAGAGGGAGAGGGAAAGACATAGAAAGGGGGTGATATAGAGAGATGGTGAAATATATAGAGAGATGGTGAAATATATAGAGAGATCGTGATAGAGGTAGAGAAAGATATGGATAGAAAGAGATATAGAGAGGAGGGAGAGGGAGATAAAAAAAGAAATAGAGATAGAGATATAGAGTAGGAGAGATGGAGGGAGATATGGAGTGAATGAGAGAGAAAGGGGGGAAAGGGAGAGATATCTCAATAGATAGAGGGGGGAAGAGGGAGTGACATAGATAGTGGGAGATATAGAGAGATAGAGAGCAATAGGGAGAGACATATCAATCACCCTCCCTATATCTCTATCTATTCATCCTTATATCTTTATATCTCTACCTCTCTCTATCTCCTTGTCTTCCTTCTATTTGTATTTTTTTCATTATCTCCCTCTCTCTCTATATTTTCTTCCCTATATTTATCTTTGTCTCCTTAAGTGTGAAATGGGTACATTAAAGAGGTCTTAAAGGAGAATTATCATATCTTTAATCAAATGGCATGCTACCTTGAGCATAACTCCCTACATGTACATCCTTGGATTGTTGACATGAAACAAGCAATCAAAATTTAGTTTCTCCTCATAATAATATTATATTAATATATATTACTTATTGGCATTAAATATATAAATTAAATTAAATATATATTATATTAATTATATTTTGTATTATATAAAATATATTTATTACGAACACACTATAATAATTTCATACATATTTTAATAATTTTTAAAAGAATCTAATTATTAATTATAATAAGTTGAATAATTATATTATTTATTATGTAAAATATAGCTAATATATACTTAACTATATTGTAGAATATTAAAACGTAGCTAAATGGCACCATAATTTTCAATTTAATTAACATACTCTAAAACCTAATGAAACTAGGTTGTAGCTCATCAAATTGGATAAGTGAAAGGTCAATACCAATGTCGAGGAAGAGTTTGGAGTAGTGAAAACAAGGTCAATGCCATCGTCGAGGAAGATTTTGGATTTAAAACAAGGTCAATACTAGCATCAAGGACGAGGTTGAGGGCATTCAGGGAAAATCGACTACCAAGGGACAATGAGTATTGTAAGTTTGGCACCCCGATTCTCTTTAACCTGCAATTTTCATGCCTAGTTTCCAAAGATCTCGTACATTGGCACCCCATTCTCATAAAATGGTATAAGATAAGAAATAAAAAATAAAATAGCTTAGTCTTTCACATTTTTATTGACCAACCTCAGGTCTTGGGAAAACTCTCATAATCTACCCACATCTTTGTTGAGGTCTAGGATTTCATCACACATAGCCTTCATCACATGAGTTTGAAGCAATTGTAGACTTAGCCCAAGTATATGCTAGGCTAAGCTAGATCTAATGAATGGAAATAGAGGTATACACTTATTCTTTAATACCTCCACCACAAACATATGCAAGGAAAGGTCTCCTCCCTTCTTGGTAGTGATAACCTCCTCCACACACAACCCTCAAAAATTATGAATAGAGGAATATAATCTTTGAAGAACTCAACATTGATTCTCTCCTACTTGATGCAATTAGTCATTTTATCCTTACAAACATTTATAGTGATTACTAGAGGCACATAGACCAATTATTCATAATAGAAGAATTTGATCATACTGTTCCAATTATGGCATTATGAGAAAACTTTAAGTTAAATGAATAATTCCTAGCTAAGCTCTTTAAATCATGTCCAACTGTATAAGAGAAGAACGCTGCTATGTGTACTTGGATACCATGGAGAAAGGCTCTTTGGTCTCTTTCATCAATCAAGGTATTGTAAAATTTTAACACCTAAAAGTGAGAATGAAGAATCTTTCCTAGGATGGTGGCCATCCCATTATAACTCTTAGAGTTGTTAGAGATATTTTTTTTCGAAGTAGAGATATTTTAAGTTATCAAATCCTACCATCAGAAATAATCAAAATTTTGTTGTTTCAAATGACCATGAGCACTAACTTTCACTATTTGAAGATGTTAAAACCTTGTCATAGAGAACTAGAACATTGATGCAACCACTAATCTTACCTTAAAACATACCAAAAGTCTCCAAGAAATTAGACATAGGAAGATTTAAGATGACTTAAAAAAAAATTATTACCAAAGCATAAACTTATGATGATGTAACCAAGCCTAGTACACACTACCTCCCCATTAACCACTTAGAAATATGGAAATTAAATGTAAATTTACTGCTATTTTTAGTCATGTAGGTGTCCAATAAACCACTTGGTGGTGTTTCCCTTCAAGTTTATTTACTTGAATGAAGAACAAAAGTCCTTTGATTACAATTATACAATACATTTGAGGCCTTGGTTGTGTAATTAGTAGACCATAGTCACATTTAACACCTGTTATGGGTATGTGTAGGATCATCATTGAAACAATAGGCCCTTAAGTGGCAAAAAGTTTAGAAAAAACATAATTAGGCAACTTGACGTAAAAATTTGAATAAGTTATCTATATTATTTCAAAAATATGTAAGAATAGAATCTATAAAATTGAATGTATTTAAACTACTAGGTTTGTTTAAAAATCTATTTGGTGAAAATTTGAAATTTCAATGCAAGGTACTTAAATTTCGTGGAAAAATAATAAGTAGGTGTTCCGTCTCACCACCAACTACAATAAATGATACTATTTTTATAATATTTTAGATATAAGTAGAGTGACTCATGCCCCCGATGTGATGTATATCATCTTTGTAATTTTTTCCAAACAATTAATTATGAATTTTTATTACAACTTTTTAAAAAATATAAAAACTCGTATGTCTAACCACCTTAACTTGGTTAAAACTTCATGAAATTATTTTTTTCTTTTTCTAATCCTATAGTATGCGAAGCATAGAATGTGATGCATGTTTTGGATTCAAAAAATGTGATACCATTTGAAAGCTATAGATGTTTTTCAATCAGCCTATGAATCAGGATTTTAGTTGTAATTTGAATAGAAAATGAATAATAATTACTTATTAAATTTAAATTAAAGAATAATTTATATCGGTGGAAAGTTGAGAATCTCCTCTAAAAACCCTTTTTGTTTCATCAATTTTGGGTAAAAAAATAGTCATCAACCGCATACCCATCATATTGCCACTTTTTGGCCCATCATGATCCTGCACATACCCTTACAAAGTTTGGGAGTTAAAAATTTAAGAAGATTTGATTTGTGATGGACACATTTGGATAGTAGTAACAATAACTTGCAATCTATCAAGACTTGATTACCTTATAAGCTATGAAATTCTAGCGATGAAATGATAGATTAATCATAATGTCACCTTGGGATCACATCACCATGAAAGAACTTCATCTAACATCTTTATGAGTGTAGGTACCACCAAATAGGTATTTGTTAGATCCATCTTCCTCGAGCGAGGGAAATTTAGGAAGACAAGAGGAAAGTGAGACATGTAGTAGGTCTAAAATAGGGAGATCAACTAGAGGTCAAAAGATTAGAAGAAAATTATGTAAATGCATGGAATTTTTTCTTGCTGAAGGGGGGTCATGTTCTTATGATGATGAGAGCATAGGTGACATCAAGCTACCCTTGAGGTACAAACATCTATAGAAAAAAATGGTACCCAAGGAACTCTCCACAAACATTGATTTTTAAAAGTCAACGAGAGGATATATACTTATGTTGACTACCGGCTATTTCATGGTTTGGGCCTATTTTGTACGGATCTACTACAGTTGGGTTTGTTGGCCAAAAGTTACTGAATTGATGGAGTGTGTCAGACCCTGTTATAGTTAAAAATATTGGATACAACTAGTTTGATATACATGAGTATGTGTAGGTATGCACTATCAGCAAATTATATATAGCTAAAAAATAAGGATCAAAATAACGGAGTGGCTATGTACATTGATGGAAGGAAAAAAGCATCACAGAATATTTCAAGGTTTATAAACAATACATGACCTAGGTCAGCAAATAAGCAACCCAATTGCATATTCGAGGCCGCAAGGAAAACCGTATTCATATGTGTGATAAAAATCAATAACTAAAGGGAAGAGTTTCCTAATCGACATAAATTGAATCACTGGTTACAAACACGCTACTATGGGGCGTATAAATTTGCGTACCATTTACCCAACCTCCAATTAATGACTCAATATACCATTTCTATTCTTATGTTTTTTTTTTTTCGTAAGTCTATTGGTTTCATTTCAATAATGTTTTTTATATCTGCCAGAAGCCGAATCGGGACGTAAAAGGCACCAGAGTAGATGAGAGGTCCAGCTGTGGAGGTGCAAATCAATATTATGTGATGATGACATTGCTTATTCAGCAAACCCTCTTGATACGATAAAGAAGATCCAAAAAAAATGCAATGAAGAAATGGTTAAGTTGATATTCATAGTGCCTCAAACAGATGAGATAAGAGATAGGGTTAAAATATTGTCTGAGAGATTACAAAACTTGCAAGTAAGTTGACATGAGGTCTTTAATTATAACATAAGTTCATTCATGGTTTTATATTTTGTACTCTTTTATGTCATGAACTAAAATATGTGTTGTTTTTATAGGATTTTTTGCGTCCTCATGATGCTCCTAGCCATGATTAGGGTACTACAAGTGCTGCCCGAGGAGTAGGGTTGGTACGCGTCCATCTTGATCTCCTCGCCATACATCACATCATCTAACCCGAACATCCATGCCTATATTGTCATTTTGAAATGTCATAAACATTATACCATGCAAAGATTCCGCAGACCCCTTCCGGCAAGGAGCACATGCCGTAATTGATGCATCGTGAATTACGTAATTGGGATGCAAAGGCCACTAGTAATGGTGATTTTTAGTAGCATATCCTAATCTTCCCATATGACTAGTAATGAGAACATCGGGCCGTCACATTTTGTGGTGACTCCGAGGATTTCATTCCCATAAAGATAGAGAAGGTCCCAGGTACTTTAAAATGTTTTAATTATTATTATGTATAATCCAATTGAAATTTACTTATTGATTGCTCTTTTTAGACTATTGATCCCATGATCATTTTGCAGGAAATGATGTTTTTTATAAACATCTAAGGGATATTACATTGGAGCTCTTCGGGCCCACCATATGTACACGGTGGATTTCTGCCCAAAATCGAGATTTAAAAGATGAGCTCATTAACCGTTTAGTTGTGTTGTTCAGTGATAAAACATTCAACTGAACCAAGGTCCTTCAGAAAGCTAGTACCTATCTAAAATATGTGAGGGACCAACATAGGTCACATTTAGAGAAGAACAAAAAGTACGAGTGTCCCCCCATGATTCTGTAGAGGGAGTGGAAGGACCTAGTGTTGGATGGAAAGGAGAAGGCTGAAAAGAAAGAAAGGAAAGACACCACTAGACCAAGGAAGGTATGTGATACTATCAACAATGTAATTGTATACTAATTACTCTTTCTTTTTACATAATCTAATGTATTTCAAACTTTTCATATGCTGCCCAACACATTGAAGGAAACAAAGGAAAGACTAGAAAAACATGGGCAACACAAACTTGGCTCTGGTGATTATATGAAATTAGCCACATGAATTGTAAGTATTGATAAATGAAATATTGCATCCAAATAATAAATTGCAAACAATTTTTGTTTTATCACACCATAGAAGCAAAATTAATGATCTTATGCAAAAATGCAGGGCTCTGAATTCAACAGAGTTCCCAGAAAAGAGGACTTGAAGATTTCCTTCTAGCAAGGCTATGGATTCGTGGCTAAATGCTTAAGAGTCTTGACTAGGAAAACACAATCATCCACTACATCCAACACACAGGTAAATAAACTCAATAAAGTTTATTTAAAATTGAATACTTGTGCTTGATCTATTCAATATTAATTTCCACCATAAAGTAATTACATGCCTTTTTTTTTTTAAACATACAAGCAATGATAATACTTCACATGACATAGGAATGCAACCTAGTGAGGGTGGAGCACAACCTATGGATGAAGGTCATGGTGGGAATTTCGGTACTGGATGTATTCATGTGCTATACAAAATGAACTATGGATTAATACAATTAAACATCTTTAATTGCAATTGGTGTATTAATTAATGTGACATTTTTTGTTTCAACTTTGGAGCATGTAGAGCGTGATCAACATGTTGAGCATGATCAGGCTAGAGAATATTAGGAACATGATGTGGTCCCATTAGGTAAAGAGGGCCAATCTAATGTTCTTTTAAACATATTTAATTGAAATTGGTGTAGTAGTTAATGTAACCTTTCATGTTTCAACTTTAGAGCATGTAGAGCATGATCAGACAAGAGAAGATTAGGAACATGATGTGGCCCCATTAGGTAAAGAGGACCACTCTAATGTTCTTTTAAACATATTTAATTTCAATTGGTGTATTAATTAATGTATCCTTTCATGTTTCACAAATCAGATTAGCCCTGGTGGTGTTCAAATATGCTGAGCATGGGAGTCCATAAAGAGGTTTAGTAAACATGATGTAACCTACCGCGCAAAGAGAACTACCTTTAATGTTCTTTTTAATTAATGAAACATTGTAACAATAATAATAAAATATATCAATTCTGTTTCTTTATTATTGTAGCAGCACTTCATTGTAGCGGTATACATTGGGCATCATGAAGTAGAGGGAAGAACAACTAAAGGGGGGACAGATATTGATTTAGAAAACGATACTCCACTTCAGCTTTATGTAGCTTTGAAAAAGAAACAAAAAAAAAAGTGATTGTAATCATATCATGACAACTATATTTTTGATAATATGTAAAAATTGAAAGAATGAATATTATATGTTAATGAATGAATGTGAATATGT
>VDFB02095672.1:28040-43497 GCA_007258455.2 Sequoia sempervirens | reverse complement strand
CTCTCCCACTCTCTCCCACTCCCTCTCCCTACCTATCTCTAAAGTCTCTCCCTCTCACCCTACCTAGCTAAGTCCCCCTCACTCTAACCCCTTTTCTCCCACTCCCTCTCTTTTAAACTCACTTCCACCCCCTTTCCCCATCCCACCCTACCCAGACAACTCTCTCTCTCTCTCTCTCTCTCTCTTAAAATTCTCCCTCCCTCTAAAGACATACATAAATACATACAAGCATAATACATATGTACATAAAATCCTACATCCATACAATATACATGCACTAATACATATAGGCATACATACATACAAGGATATAAACATACATTAACATTAACGAAGACATAACATTAATGAAGACATAATGCGAGAACATTATTTCTTGCTTGGCATGTATCACAAATGTCAAAACTAGGTAATAACGCGAGCATGTTATAGCACGAGTGCATTATATTTTGCTTTGAGAATCCCCAAGCCTTAGCATTGGTAGTTGCCTTGGAATACTAACCCAAAGGCTTGGAGGGCATTCACAATGACTAGAGACATGTTTTTACAAATTCTACAATTTTTTCACATAATCGAGTTCGTGCTCACCATCAGGATTGCATCTGGTACAATATCTGTTGGAATATGTGCCTCAATCCTTATTGACATGGAGCTCCTGAAGGGAAAAGTTGCTGTGACAGTGTTCATGTCTGAACAACTAACAGTTTTGAAGCTCTTGAAATGATCCTATCACTGTGACAGAGTTGATGTCCTGCTGAATAAAGTCTATCACTGTGTTTCTCTGAGTTCAACATGACCTTTTGGCGATTGGAAGAACTCTGTGCAATAGTTGATCTTATCGGGCTAGCTCATGGGTTTTGGGGAGAAGTCTCAGTGAATGGTGTAAGTCTTGCCAACATCGGGCTAACACTAAGGCTTCGGTGAGATGTCCCAGCGAGTATGTAATGTCTCGCCAATAATGGCTGCTCTCGAGTGTCAAGGCGAATGTCGAAGTAACTCACGGGTTGCGGGGAGAGGTCTTAGTGATGAAGCTAAGTATTGCCAACAGAAGTCTTCGGGTTATCTCTGGGCACTCGAAGAAACATCTTGGTGAAGGGCTTATGTCTTGCCAACTCAGTAAGACATGATGGAGCTCGGTGAAACGTCACGGTGAAAGTCTTGTGTCTTGCCGATAGTAAGTATTCGGTAAGACCTAGGGAGCTTGGAGTAAGGTCATGGAAATAGATATGAGTCTTGGCAATAGTGTAACGATTGGTGGAAGTTATGCTTCGATGAGAGTCTCACCGAAGAGAGATAGTCATGCCGAATGGCTCACGTCAGCATGACTTGAAGTTTTTGACATAAGGTCTTGGCGACATCAGTATGTCTTGCTGGTGGATTCTCTGGTTTCAATATGACTTGTTCCATTCGATATGAGTCTCGTTGATAAGGAAAACCTTTGTTGATAGGATCGAAGTGGACATCGTTGGTTTCGTTGTGACATATACATTCGTTATAGCATCTTGCCGACTCGTGGAAGCTATAGCGATGCCGGTAGAGAAACTTTGTGGCATTGGGGAGACACTGCGTGTGTATCACCAATATGCCAACAAAGTTGAATGCTCTCGACAAATCTGACCATCCTAGGTGGAGCTTCATGGACCAATCACAAGAAGCAGTTTTAAAGCATGATGATGGTTGATTTTATGCATTAGTTGAAACGCTAGAAAAATAGCATGCAGGGAAAAATCAAGACTCGAATGGAAACTGTCTATGGTTGGCATTGGCGGATAAGGATGCGCAGAAGATTTAAAAGCAGATGGATTCAGTTTTTTGTACGCAATGAACAGAGTGATGAGTTTATCAAATTGTATGAGAGTTTTTCTGAGAGAGTCGGAACAGTGAGAATAAGCTACTGTGACTAACACTAGAAAGTTGTCTTTCTGATTGTATGTAATTTTGTTACTGTAATACAAAGAGATACAGCGTGGTGTGGTGGGTTTTTTCCCGAAAGGGTTTCCCACATAAAATCTATTGTTTGATTTGTCTTTGTGTATTTTCTCTATTTTTGTATATCTTTCATGTGTGTCTTAATTAGATTGTAATTTGGAAAAATTAAAAGCACTGCATTGCATTCTTCCTTGTGGTTTTGGCATTAAGAAAGTGTTTCCGCACCTATGCTTTCCTTACAATATCGACAAAAGAAAACATATGGGTAATGTTAGGTTCTCTCTTAGCTATCCAACGATGTAATTTTTTTCACTTTTTAACAATGTTAATCCTTTCATCCATAATTTCTTTTGTTTGTATGTCTCTTTTTCGCCAAAAAGGAGTGTTTGGTTTTTTTTTCGTTATAAATTAACCGTTCATCAAAATTTGAAATAAATTACATTTTTAGAAACTAGACTATATTCTAAAATTTATTTATTTATTTATTTTTATAAAAAATCAATTACCTTCAAAAAATTTTAGAGGGAGCATGGCCAAAATTTTGCTTTTCAGGAAGTGCCCACTTAGAAAATTAGTAAAAAATCAAATATACATTAAAAATTTATCAAAAAAATCTTGCATCAACTAGATACTGTTAGCTAACTTTTGACCATAGCGATTTTAAAAATACTACAAAAAAGTTCACCGTGCTCAGGTCGTACAAGAGTTGCTATGTTATGTTTTCTGACAAAAATAGCACCAATTTGTGTATGCCCCTCTTTTGAATCCCTTAATCTCAATCATTGTCAAAATAAATTAATAGTTTAGAAAGTAGACTCAGAGCACTTCGATCCTTGTTTTTGTTCCATCTCAAAATTTTGAGTGTAACTATCCTCAATTTCATGTCCAGGGTCAGTGTTTCCTGATTTCAGAAAAAAAGTGGCCACTTAAGCTCCCTTTTTGGGAACCATCTTGGTGCACTTACCCTCTTTTGATTTTTTTAAATGAGTTTCACAGGTTACAACCATGAATTTTCATTCAAAACCCATCATATTCTTTTGATCATAGACAAATGTGCACATAAAATATTATAAAATATTGTATGGGTTTTGTAGATCACACTTTCATCTTTCTACAATTTTTTACAATTTTAAATTTTGTTTAGATTTGAGAAAGTTATTGCTTTTTTAGTATTCACTACTTTTTTCTTTTAATTTTTGGCTGTTAACCTCTTAAAATTCATGTTTTCTTGCATCTATAACAAGTTTTTTGTGCAGGATTTTATATAAAGGATTTTGGGTTTTGTAGGCTAGAATTTTAGCTTTCCAAATTTTTTTTATGGTTTTAAATTTTATCTAGATTTGCAAAAGTTATCACTGTTTTAGTTTGTTGTTATCATTCAAGGGTTTTTGGTTTTGATGCTTTGTTTTTAGCGTGTGGCTTTTGTAAAGGAGATCTAACTTGTGGTTTTACAGGATTTTTGGCTTGCTTTTGATAAGAAACATTTTGTGTGTTTTTGAACACACTTCTTAAAGAGCTCAAATTGTATCACACTCATAAAGTTATTTTTTATAAGAATCATTTTGTGTTTTTTTCAACACTTCTTGAAGAGCTATTGAATTGCATCATACTCATTTGAGATTAAAATTTACAATAAATTGCATTTCACTCATTTGTGATTAAAATTTATAACAAATTGAATTTCACTCATTTGGGATTAAAATTTACAAAAAAATCATTTCACTCATTTGGGATTATAATTTAAAACAACTTGCATCACTCATTTTGGGCTAAAATTTACAACAAATTGTTTTATGTCACTCATTTACGCTTAAAATTTACCTCACATTCATTGGCTTTAAAATTAACCCACAACTTTGCATCAAGTGTATTTCTCACATTTGGATTTGGGTGCTTAAAATAAACCAATGTTTTATTTTCTTATGGTTTTGCATTTCATCTTAAGGTGTGTATGCTCTTCTCTTGCACCATTTGGTGATCTTGAGAATCAAAAACATCTTTTGAAATTTACACTATCACCCACAGATGTTGATGTATTAAGGTTAATGAACATCATGTGAGTTTAAGCCAAACACATTATGGATGCTCTCTCCTCGTACCTTGAGCGATCTTGGAGATCAAAAATAGTGTGTTTTCTTCTTTTTTTTAACCTTTAGAGGGGATTTCCTAAGAGACACATCCATATGAAGAACATGAAGGTGACTCCAACTAGTTTTTTTCCTTAGGATGATATATAAAAGGATAAGATGAAATGTCAAGTCTACATGTTATGTAGGCTTTAGCCATATATTGTCATTGAAAATGGGTTACTATAATAAAAAGTATAAGATCCCCTAGTAGGAGTGATTAAAGGCTTAAGTGGCTTGCTAGACACTCGCCAGGTGTCATGTCCCCAAGTTGTGACTAATATCCAAACTAGTTAGAAGCCACCCTTTTACTTGAGTTTAGGGCGATGTTCTTAGTGCAAGGGTGTAGCATCACACCCCTAAGTCTTTTACGCCCAACATTTTGCTCTCTTTCGTGAGATGAAAATCCCTAGCTTGCATAAGTTACATGCTTTGAGCTTGTGACTTTCCATGGAGTGGGTGATTTGTGATATCCATCCATAGCAGGAGGCCCCTACCCATGCACGTTGATAGGTAGGAAGTGATACATAGCCCAAAATGGTGTCCCTCCCTTGCACCGAAGGAGATTCCTAGTTTGGGTCTAAGACCTTTGCCATTGGAAATTGACCTTAGGGATAGAAAAGTGCTCTATGTATGTGATATTGTATTCAATATGTGCTATACTTGTGGAAATTCAAGGTGACTAACCTCAAGACATATACATGTGTATCTTGAAATTGTCACAAGTAAATAGTTAGGCCAATCCATTTTCAAAGTGTTTTCAATGTCTTCATAATATCCTTGGCCACATTTCACAAATTTTTCCAAATAAAGACTAGTTGTGGTTATAAATTTTACATAATAATTGTCCAATCTTCATCTGAAACATATTGATAGTGATCTTATCATCTAAGTGCTATGCCCTTAATATTATTGTACATCGGGTTATGAATAGTCAGCTTGTGGCTATATTAAATCTCTATTAAGTCATATTATCATTAGTATATTGTTATTTAGTTGTTTAGGTAGGCCTTAGTCTTATATAGGTGTGTCTAAGTCGGCCTAGGTGATATCCTTGGCATAAATAGGTATATATAGGAGGTTGTGAGTCTTATTTCATCATCAAGTTGTGAAGTGTGTTCTCATTAGAGATATTTGGAGGTTTTCCCCCTTGAAGTGGCTTGTTATTCTCAGTTATTATCAAGTATTTGCAGCATATTTCATATCATTCTCTTCTATTGTGCAAGTTATTTCATAACAAGTGGTATCAGAGCATGATCTTGGCACCATAGAGGCAAGGTTTTTCTCAATTTTGGAGGCGATTTTGGGAAGAGCATATCTTTTAGATTTTGGTGAATTTTTTTCTTATTTTTAAAGGGTTTTTGAAGAACATATTGAAGAGGCTACAGTCTATATTTTAGAATATTTGGAGTAGAATTATGCGAATTATTGAAGAATTAGGGTTTCTATACTATTTTTTTTGGAATCTACATATCTCACACATCTTGTTGAATTGGAGTCTAATTTTGATTGGGTTTTTGAAGAAATACTAAAGGAGATTACAGTAAAAATTTGAGAGAATTTAAGTTTCATTTGTGTGATTTATTTCAAAATTAGTGGTTTCCATCATGACGGGGCCTGCAACAAGGGGCAAAAAGAATGTTGTCACTCCGGGGAAGACTCCTGATAAGGATGGTGAAACAATGAGGATATTACTCATAATGAAGAAATAAATAAGGTCAAGGAAGAAATTTCAATTAAGATGGATGTGTGTGACCTAAGAGGAGATATGTCGGACATGCGAAACATGCTTAAGCACCTACATAGCTGAATCAAGAAAGGAGTTCTCAAGTGGCCAAGGTGAGAATTCTAGGTCAGCTACTACTAACACAAGCTTTAGTACTCCTATGGGATCTAGGAATTTATTTCCAAAGGTGGATATGCGCAAGTTTGATGGTAAGGATCCTCTAACATGGATAAACCAAATGGAGAATTTTTTTGAAGTACACCAAATCCCAAATGGACAAAAGGTCATGATGGCTTCCTTATATCTAGAACCAGATCAATTCATTTGGTATCATTAGCTTTGCACTCATCAAGGTAAAAAGGGGCTCACCGTCTCATGGTCACTTTTTACAGAGGAACTCCAAGCACAATATATCACAATATAGCAATAGCGTCACAAACAACTTCTTCAGCCAGCTAGCTAAACTTCAACAAACAGGATCAGTTAAGGATTATATTCAGCAATTCCAAAATCTATCCTTAAGGGTGATCTAACTGCAGGAAAACTTGAAATGAATTTTGAGCCTGTGTCTTAAGGATCACATTCAACATGAGGTACGCATGTTTAGCCCTAGTTCCATAAATGAGTCTTTTATCTTAGCACGCAGGGTAGAGGAGAAATATTTGATTCCTAAGAAGCAAGGGGCTAATGTGACAAGAGAGAAAGCATATTCAACACAACCTACTAAGTTGAATCCACAACAAATTGAGGAGAAAAGAGAAAAAGGCTTGTGTTTCAATTGTGATAGCAAATACAGTCGAGGACATAAATGTAGTGAAAAGAAATTGTTTTATATTGAAGGTCCCAATGAGGAAGAAGAGGAGGAACCCATACTGGAAAATGAAAGGGAGTCAAATGAGGAATCACATGATTCTCAACCAATAATTTCTTGTCATGCACTCTCAGGTTTCAACACTCCACAAACTCTCAAGGTGGTGGGGTTCCTAAAGAAGCTGTATAGTAACAGTTGTTGGATCTAATTCTCAAAGTACTTACACTTCATCAACAAAAAGTTAGCTATCCGCCCCATTGTTTCCATATATCCACCAGAGTTTCAAGTTTTACTGCAGATGGTGGTACGCTTAGTTGTTCGTGGTATGTCATAGCATTAAATTATCCATGGGAGATTATCAACTTGATACCCCAATGTATGTGATATCCATGGGTGTTAGTAGAGCATTGTTTTGGGAGTACAATGGCTTACTACATTAGGAACAATTGAGATGAACTTCCAAGAACTATTCATGAGATTTCAATCAGAAGGAAGGCTAGTAGAGCTAAGGGGTTTGAAGGCAAAATCTCCACAAATGGTAAGCTCTCATCAAATGCAAAAGTTGCTTAAGAAAGGATTGGATGGATTTGTGGCCCAACTATGTTCATTAGAAGTCTCTCAATCTAATACTCCTACTCATCCAGATTTGCAAGCTATAATTGATCGTCACTCAGTTGTTCTTGGAGATATGCCTAAAGGACTTCCTCCTAAGAGGGATCATGATCATGCCATACAGTTAGTCCCAGGGATCCAACCACCAAACATCAGGCCTTACAAGTATCCACACATACAAAAGAGTGAGATAGAAAAAATTGTTGAAGAGATGCTATAGGTAGGAATCATCAGGCATAGCCAAAGTGCTTACTCCTCACCTGTGGTGATGGTACGTAAGAAGGATGATACTTGGTGCATGTGTCCAGATTATAGAGTGCTCAACATGTACACCATTAAAGATAAGTTTCCAATTCCAGTCATTGATGATTTGCTAGATGAATTAAATGGAGCTATGTTTTTACCAAGTTAGATCTTAGATCTGGTTATCACCAAATTCGGATTAAGGAGGAGGATACTTGTAAGACAGCATTTCGGACTCATGAGGGTCATTATGAATTTTTGGTGATGCCATTTGGTCTTACCAATGCACCATCTACATTCCAAAGTTTGATGAATTCCATTTTAAGAAGTTCTTGAGGAGGTTTGTGTTAGTATTCTTTGATGATATATTGATTTATAGCAAGACTTGGGAAGAACATTTAACATGTGGACTACATTACAAATACTTGAAGATCATAAACTCTATGCTAAGTAATCCAAGTGTGCTTTTGGTCTTACAGAGGTGGAGTATTTGGGACACATAGTTTCACATGAAGGAGCAAAGGTGGACCCTAACAAAATTAAGGCTATCATGGAATGGCCTATTCCAAAAACCATTAAGAAACTGAGAGGATTCTTGGGATTGACAGGGTACTATAGAAGATTTGTGAAGAATTATGGTAGTATAGTAGCACCTCTCACCACTCTATTGAAGAAGGATTCTTTTCATTGGAATGAGTCTGCCAATACATCATTTGAGAGATTGAAGGAGGCTATGTGTTCAACTCCGGTACTTGCCACTCCTGACTTCACCCAAGGACCCATCGGAACGTGATGCTTCCGAAATGGATAGAGCAAAGGTTCATGCTAGTTGGTCGACCAATTGCTTTGAGAGTCGTTAATTAAAAGGTAAGAATCAACTAAAACCTATTTATGAGAAGGAAATGCTAGCAATACTCCATGCAGTGAAACAATGGCAGCCTTATCTATTGGGTAGAAATTTCAAGGTTAAGATAGATCATGATAGCCTAAAATATTTTTTGGAACAACGACTATCTTCTGAAGAGCAACAAAATGGGTCACTAAGATGTTAGGATATGACTTTGATTGTATATAAGAAAGGGAAAGAAAATATTGTCGCAGATGCAATCACAAGGAATAAATGAGAAAGATGAAGCCTTATTGTGTGCCCTCTTTCAATATTACAAGAAAATTGGGTGGAGGAATCCAAAGCAGAGTGGGCAAAATGATGTTGCAACAAGTAATCTCATCGAACAATTAAAAAGTGATCCTAGTAGTTCACATAAGTTTTGTTGGAAGGGAGATACTCTTTTGGTATAAAGAGTGTTTGTATCTCTGCAAGAATTCCACTCTTAAAATAAGATTCTCACAGAGTTGCATGAGTCTCCAGTGGGTGGTCATTCAGGATTTTTGAAGACATATCATCGAGTCAAGCAAGATTTTTTTTGGGAAGGGCTAAAGGGTGATGTTCAAAATTTGTGGCTGAATGTTTGGTGTGTCAAAGGCATAAAGGGGAGACAATTAAGACACCAGTCTCTTGTAACCCTTATCTATTCCTAGCCAGCGATGGGAAGAGATATCCATGGACTTCATCACAGGGCTTCCCAAATCTAAAGGTCATAATGTCATCATGGTGGTGGTTGATCGCTCACTAAATATGCACATTTCATTGCATTAACACATCCTTTTACAACAAGTGCAGTGGCTAAAGATTTTTTGGAGAATATCCAAAAGCTACATGGTACACCTAAAGTTATTGTTAGTGATCGTGATCCTATCTTCACTAGTCACTTTTGGAAAGATTTATTCTCATGTTTGGGTACTCAATTGGCTCTTAGCTCTTCATACCACCCTCAATCAAATGGGAAAACATAGGTTGTTAATAAGTGTTTGGAAGGATATCTACGTTGTTTCACTTCAGAGAAACAGTCCCAGTGGGTAGATTGGCTACCACTTGTGGAATGGTGGTATAACACTTCTTTTCATAGCTCATCAAAAATGTCTCCATTTTTGGCACTTTATGGATATCATCCTCCTTCCATCACATCATCAATTAAGGTGTCCCTAAGAGTTCAGGCAGTAGAAGACCACTTGCTTCATCAACAACAAGTACTTTCAGGACTCAAGGAGAATTTAGCCATGGCACAAAATCAAATGAAACAACAGGCAGACCAACATCGTAGTGAAAGAAGTTTTGAAGTTGGGGATTGGGTCTTCTTGTGATTGCAGCCTTATAAGAAAATCTCACTAAAGCAGCAAAGAAAGAATAATAAGTTGTCACCAAAGTATTATGGTCCATACCAAATCATGCAGAAGATCGGTAGTGTTGCCTACAAGCTTGAGTTTCCACCACAACAAAGATACATCCAGTTTTTCATGTTTCCTGTTTGAAGAAGGTAATTGGACATAATATTCCCACTCAAACAACACTTCCCGAGCTGGATGAAGAAGGGAGAATCATTTTGGAACCAGAGTGCATTTGTCAAACACGCACAAAGAAGCTGAGGAATAGAACTATCACTAAGTATCTCATCCAATGGAAGAATTTACCAGTTGAAGATGCCACATGGGAAGACGAGGAGTTCATTCAAAAGTTTCCAAACTTGATTAGCATTGAGGACAATGCTTCTTTGAAGAAGGGGGCATGCTACGCCCTTAATATTATTATACATCAGGTTATGAATAGTCGGCTTGTGGCTATCTTAACTCTCTATTAAGTCATATTATCATTAGTATACTGTTATTTAGTTGTTTAGGTCGGCCTAAGTCTTATATAGGTGTGTCTAAGTTGGCCTAGGTGATATCCTTGGCATAAATAGGTATATATAGGAGGTTGCAAGTCTTATTTCATCATCAAGTTGTGAAGTGTGTTCTCATTAGAGATATTTGGAGGTTTTCCCCCTCAAAGTGGCTTGTTATTCTTAGTTATTATCAAGTATTTGCAGCATATTTCATATCATTCTCTTCTATTGTGCAAGTTATTTCATAACACTAAGTATTAGACTTGTAGAACCTGATCTTTCCATTTCATCACTTTGATTTAGGATCGCTTTACATTTAGGTTGCATTATTCATCCTTTTCTTGCATAGTTAATATTAGGTTTGGCTTAGGTTACATCTACCTTTGAGATTTCAGACATAGGAAGCTTATCAAGCCTTTCAACAATTCATGGAACTTTCTTATTCAGATTGTCATTGACCTTTATCTTTCAACTTGTCAATTACCATCATCATCTTTGTCTTTGCCAAACATGGGTCTCAAACTTATGTCCTAGTTTAGACTCATCATCAATCTTTCAATATTGTTCCTCATAAAGGTCAAAGACAATTTGATTTGTAATCTTGGATTACAATAAAATTTGTTAGTATCCTTTCTCTTAATCTTAAGATCTATATTAGCATCATTTTTCATCCTTTAGTCTCACTTTAGCTTCATTATCATAGCATATCCTTCAGTCATTACCATCATTGCTTCCCAACATTTAGTTTTAGGTGCATTATCATTTTCATCCTCATACCCTTATAGTCCAAAAAAAATACAAAAACATAGCTTAGTCCCATACCATCTTGCATCATTTTGAATTTATTTTTATTGCATACCATATCCTTTGGTCATTACCATCCTTGCACTACCACTTTGCATCCCTACATTACTCCTAAAATCACACATTCCCTTTGGTTGTCATCATCCTTGCATATCATGTCCTTTAGCTTGTGCATCCTTATAATCCAAAAAAATCCAAAAACATAGTTTAGTCTCATATCCCATCTTGCATTATCATTATCATCCTCTTCAACTTTTTAAGTCTTACATGGTTTAAACAAGATCATGATAAAAAAGAAAGGACATGGAATCTTCAAGTGATCCTCTTTATAATCCCACAAGTGATATGAACCTTAGGTAAAATTAAAACCAAACCCCAACATCAAGAGGAACCTCAAAAGAAGTCAAAAAAGGTTTAACCCCAAAAGAAATTGAACAAGGATTACATGACACAAGAATAGTACACATTGTTGAAGAACTAATTAGTGCTAAACCAAATAAAATATTTTATGCACTAGCATTGAAAGGTGCCAAAATTCCTCAAGGATATGATGTTTCTACACTTGTAGAGGGAGTTACACAAGCCCTAAACCAAGGATCTACCTCAAAAAAATTCACATTAGGGATTCCATCCTCTTGACATCAAGTATTCACTAGTCCACCCCTTGGGACAACAACACACACGACAACAAACATTCACATTCCTAACACACCATTTAGAAAGAATATAAATTTTTCTTCAACACAAGGAATTTTTTTTACATTTTGTGCCTCATCATCAAGTCCCATGACTATGAAATTTACAAATCCTCTTTTCCAAAGCACAAGTCAAGGTTTCACACCTCAAAATCAACCCAATTAGTCAAGGAGGATTCATATTGTCCCACGAAAGACACCATTATTTCAAAATGAAAATTAAGGTCCTACACCATTGTTCCAAAATACAAACTAAGGTTCTACACCATTTTTCCAAAATGTAAATCAAAGTCCTACACCATTATTCCAAAATGAAAATCAATGTCCCACACCGTTATTCCAAAATGAAAATCAAGGTCCTACACCATTATTCCAAAATGAAAATCAAGGTCCTACACCATTATTCTAAAATGTGAATCAAGGTCGAACACCATTATTCCAAAATGTGAATCAAGGTCCTACAACATTATTCAAAAAATCAAGTCAAAGTCCTACCCCATCATCCCAAAATGAAAATCAAGGTCCTACACCATCATTTAAAAACACAAGCCAAGGTCCAACATTTCAATTACGAAATCTCAATCAAGGTCCAACACCACAATTTCAAAATGTAACGCCAAATAAAAGCTTGCACAATAGAAACAAAAAGATCATTAGAAGCAAACATGCATACAATATTAAATCTAAAATGGAAATTCATTCGTTAAGCAACAAAGAACATGGGAAAGTTAGAAACGTAAACAAAACTAGAACAATCTCACCAATTTCGAATGTATTTCCATGATTCATCTCAATTTCCCTTCTCCATTTTGCTTTTGTAGTATAATTGCCCTCATAATTTTAGTAAATTCATGCAATTATAGCCTAAGATAGTGATTAGAAAAATATTGAAGATTCAAGATAGGTTGCTCTCAAAAGTGATAAGAATTTGTGAGAGAGATTTCGAGAGAGTTTTCAAGAGAGATTGGAATGAAGAATGATAGATCAATTTATAGAAAATTGATTATTCGAATGACAGGCCAAGATTGAAAGATCAATGGATGGTTGAGATTGACTAATTAGACATGCATTCAGATAACTGTTAGTAGTGACATGAGTGATACAAATTAGAAATAGAATTAAAGATTAAATAAATGATTTAACCTTCAGTTCAGCATTCGAAAACATAAGAAATATCTTTGCATGACAAAGATGAAGATTGATTATAATGACTCTCTGTTTGAATGCATGCACAACATTTAATTAATTAAATAAGAATATTTAATTAATCCGCATATACACGCAATTGAGTTAGAACTGGAGGATTGCATGATTTGACGAAGAGATTACTCGAAGACGCTACTCAGACATCAAATCAATAGTTAACTGAATGATTAAAATAGATGTCGAGTCGAGTAAAAGTGAATACTTAGATAACTCACATAATTATCTAAAATATAGAAGAATGTGTTAAAATAGAATTAATGAATTAAATAATTCATTTAGTTCAAAACTCGATATTCAAAGAATAATTAAATAAATAATATTTATTTAATTAAATGATGAAGGGATTTTAAATGAATAATTAAATAAATAATTTATTTAATTATAGTTGAAATATGATAAAGAGTAAATTAAATAAGGATTTATTTAATTTAACAAGAAGGATAAGGTTAATTAGTAACATAATTAAATAAAAAGCGTTTATTTAATTAATCAGGTAGAATAAAGAAAAGTGTGAATTAATTAAATAATTAAGATTATTTAATTAATAGAAGAATTAATGGAAGATGAATTAATAGAAGATGAATTAATTAAATAATTAAGATTATTTAATCAATGACCATGAAGAATATGGAAGTCGCAGGCTTAAACCAAATTTTGGTGTCTACACAAAATACCATACCAAACAGAAACATGACCTTTGGAACAAATCAAAATACCAATCTCATTCCAAATCAAACCAAAACCAATTCAACATTCACCAATATCAACAAGGTCCCATGCAACAAAATGTCACAATAATCTAACATTTGACCATCTCAATACCAATACCAATGCCATCATGCAAAATCAACCAAATGCAAAACCATCTCTCGCAGACACCTTGATTCAAAAAATGCAAGCAATATAACAACATATGACAAACATGCAACTAGGGACAACCATGAAGACATATTCTATGGATGAATTATGTCCTTATCTATTTGACAAAAACCTATACCATGGGCTATACAGTATAGCATGATCAGTCGCCACATACCAACAATCTCTGACTTGGAGACTGATCAGGCTCCACAACAACACCATCACAACCTCCCACTTGGAGATTGATCCTGGACAACATTGCTGCACTTACAACTCCCACTGGAAATAAGGGCCTTGGACCCTGCTGCTATGTTATACTTGAAATCAACCTTGAAGGCCAACCGAAGTTGAAGAGGAGCTCAACTTCTCCCTTGGCACCGCCTTCGTAAACATATCCGCTAGATTGACATCTGTATGTATCTTGTCCAACTTGACCTATCCATCTTCCAACACCGACTGAATGAAATGATATCTCAATTGTATGTGTTTTGTTTTAGAATGCAAGGCATAATTCTTTGCAAAATGTATAGCACTCTGACTGTCTATAAATAAGTAATTTCCATCTTGTGGTTTTCCCAACTCATTCATGAAAAGTTGCAGCCATATCATCTCCTTTGCTACCTCTGTTGTAGCAACATACTCTGCCTCTGTGGTGGATAAAACAACCACCTTTTGCAATCGAGAAATCCAACTCACTGCTGTCCCACCAACTGTAAATACATAACCTGTGGTACTTCGCCTGGTATCTATATCCCCTGCCAAATCTGAGTCAACATAGCCTTGTAAATCAGTATTAGAGCCCCCAAAACATAAACACTTATGGGATGTACCTCTCAAATACCTGAGAATCCATTTGACTGCATTCCAATGCTCAACTCCAGGATGACTCAAATACCTGGGTATGTGCAGGATCATGGTGGGCCAAACAGGCCCTTAAGTGGCAATGAAAATTCAGAAAAATCAGAGTTAGGCAATTTGACATAAAAATTTGAATAAGTTATCTATATTATTTCAAAAACATGTAAGAATAGAATCTGTGGGGAATTGAATGTAGTTTCTAAACTACTAGGTTAATTTTTTTAAAAACAAAATCTATTTGGTGAAAATTTGGAATTTCAATGCAGTATTACTTAAATTTCAGGAAAAAATAAGAAGTAGGTGTCTGTCTGACCACCCTAACCATAATAAAATGATAATATTTTTTTATGAAATTTTATATATAAGTAGATGACTCATGTTTGAATGTGATGCATATTTTTTTGTAATTTTATTCCAAGTAAATAATTAATTATCAATTTTTATTACAAATTTTAAAAAATATAAAAACTCGTATGTCTGACCACCTTAACTTGGTTAAAACCTCATAAATTCAATTTTTTAATCCTATAGTATGCAAACATAGAATGTGACACATATTTTGGATTCAAAAAATATGATACCGCTTTGAAAGTTATAGATGTTTTTCAACTACCCTATCAATCAGGACTTTAGTCGTAATTCTAATAGAAAATGAATAATAATTATTTATTAAATTCAAAGTAAAGAATAATTTATATTGGTGGAAAGCTGAGAGTCTCTTCTACAAACCCTTTTCATTTCATCAATTTTGGCTAAAAATAAAGTCGTCAGCCACATGGACGAAGTCTAGAAAAACAAGGTAAGTTGTCAAACACATTTTTTGCGTTGACTTCTTAGGATTGGCATGTCCAAGCCAAATACCAAAG
>VDFB02095672.1:0-23604 GCA_007258455.2 Sequoia sempervirens | reverse complement strand
CATACATCCGTATGCACAAGCTCCAATTTCTATCTTTCTTTTTCTTCCCATCCTTGGAGTAAACTAGCTCTCTTTTGTTTTACATACACACAACTTTCACAAAAATCCATATTAACACATTTTAGACCTGGTAAAACATTATTTGAATGAAGCACTTTCATACCTTTTGCACTCATATGCCTAGGTCTATTATGCCACAATGCTGATTTAGAGTCCACAGCAACTATATGATCTTCTACCTACTGAATTGCAGCAACTGTTCCTGAACATTGACCTTTTTCCATAATAATTAAAGAGATGAACAAGATGTCCTCAGACAAAGATATAAGGTGCCTACTTTCACACCTTTTCTACTACTAAGGCACCTTTGTGACCTTTCTAATTTTTAATATTACTAAATGTAACAACACAACCTTCATCATCTAGTTGCCTTGCTGAAATTAAATTTTTGCTTAACTTTGGAACATGCCTTACCTCACGTAGTAGCCAATGATTCCCATTTTGCAACTTAATCTCGATTCTTCCCTTTCCAACAATCTGACAGGGTTCGTTATCTCGTAAATAAACCAGCCCAAAATCCCCTTGGACATAATCAAGAAAATAACTTCTATGGGGGGTAGCATGAAATGAAGCCCCTGAATCTAATACCCAAGAATCATCAGCATTATCAAGGGAAAGAATCAAAGAATCCTTATTAGATTTATTACTTACCACATTTGCCTCTTTACTTCCTTCCTTGTTGTCTGCATCTTTATTTTTCTGAGACCAGCAATATTTCTTCAAATGACCCAGCTTACCATAGTACCAGCAATCCCTCTTATCTCTGGATTGGGACCTTTTGTCCTTTGATTTTCCTCGTGAATTCCCACGATTTCTAGAATTGTTTCCTCTCTCCTTTGTTCTGCCCCTACTTTCTGCATTCAAAACACTGCCTGATGTGGATGTTCCACCTGAACTTTTCCTATGAATTTCCTCACTCAAAATAACACCAACAACATCATCAAACTTCAATGTATTCGAACCAGAAACAAAATTACTAACAACCATTACCAAGCTATTCCAGCTTTCAAGAAAAGTACACAGAATCAAAAGAGCCCTAACTTCTTCATCAAAGTATACTTTTAGAGAGGTTAATTGACTTGTGACCATATTAAACTCATTCAAATGATCAGTAACTGACCCACCTTCTACCATTTTCATATTAAATAAACGCTTCATAAGAAATACCTTATTTGAAGCGGAAGGCTTTTCATATAACTTCGCCAGGGTTTCCATCAACTCTTGAGTTGTCTTTGCTGCTGTAATACTAAACGTCACCGATTGTGCCAGGCATAGACGAATGCTTCCAAGAGCCTTTCTATCCAAGATCTCCCAGTCCTCATCTGACATTGTTGCGGGTTTCTTGGCTTTCCCTTCCAATGGCTGCCATAAATCCTTTTGATAGAGATAGTCCTCCATCTGCATCCTCCATAACTGATAGTTCTGCCCGTTATAATTCTCAACCTTCTTACCCTCATCTGCCATTGCTCCCACTCAACCGTGAGACCTTCACACAAACGATAATCAAAACACAACTTGCTCTGATACCACTTGTTAGGGTTAGAGATGGTAGATATCTAACAATTAAATGCAGATTTAAATAATAAACAGAGAAACTAAAACATGCACAGAATAAATCATAACACAGAGAATTTAACGTGGTTCACCTAATCTGGGCTACATCCACCAAACCACAGCCATCCAATACTTTTATTATCCAGTGCAAAACCTATTACAATCTTGCGAATAATCATGTTTTTCTTCATACTATAATCCCCATCCCAACCCCTTTTAGCAAGCTTTTAGAAGCTTCCAAAATTAGGGTTTTACAAAGTCAGTTTTCATTCTTTTTCAGAGATTTTTCCTTTTTCGCTGACGACGTGAAAAAATAGCAAAAAAATTTTCTCGGGGGCTGCGCCCCCAAACCCCTGCTTTTCAGGGGGCCAAGATGTACAGTATACCATGGGCTATACAGTATAGCATGATCAGTCGCCACATACCAACAAAGTGTTACCACCCCCTTTGATTTTCGTTCTTCATCATCATAAGCCTTAATGACAATACTCTTAGTGGTGTCTACGCACGCTTCTAAAATACCTAATGCCTTAATTAGTTTTAAAGTGCATAGATTTAACCCTACTCCTCCGTCTACCAAAACTTGTCTAACTTTGGTGTCATCAATAAGGACTTCCAGATGTAAAGGGTCATTATGGTTTGTCTTTTCAGTGGCATAGTCTGGTTCAAAAAATGTGGCATGGTGATTATTGGTCAAGTAGCCCACCATTTCCTGGAAATGATTGACATCTAGATCATTAGGGATTGTGGTATTCTGTAAAGCTTTATCAAGGATAGACCGATGCTCAAGGGAATTACGCAACAACTCCAAGATTGAAATTTGGGCTGGGGTCTTCCCCAATTGGTCAAGTAGGTTATATTGAAACTTGGAAGGTTGGGGTGTTTGCTGTGACGGAGGGCCTTGGATAGTGAACTTAGTATGACGAGTATTGACCGCACACTCAGGATTAGCATTGATAGTAATGGTATTGATGTTTTGATCGGTGGTGCAAAGGCAATGAATGATTTTTCCACTATCATAATCATGTTTGATACTCGCATAATTGGATGACATATTGGTCTTAGTACTCGAACTAGGGACAGTTCCTTTCCCATGGTCATGTAGTGGGTCTGAAAAGAATTGATGATCAGTGTTCGATGTCTTTTTTTTTTGTCCACTAACCTCAATAATTCTCCTGTCAAGATCCTGTATGATATTCATCAGTTGTCGACAGTTTTGTAGGTTATGTCCCTTAGTCCTATGATAATCACAAAAGGCATTGTCATCCCACCAAGCTGGTTTAAACTATCCTGGATCATATTGTCTTGGTTCCTGTAGTTGTATGAGGTTATGTTGTAACAGTTGTTTAAACACCGACTCAATGGGTTATCCTAAGGGAGTGAACTCACGTTTTTGAAATCTTCTTGGTTGTGGACGTTGAGTATTTTGGACCACGCTAGGAGGTTGATTGACAACATTAAGCGTGTTGGAAAAAGTATGAGGTCCTTGTAACGTGAGGAGGGGTCTCGCTTGTAGCGTTTTAGCATCAACCACCCCATCATTTGTGACATTTGTATTGCGAGACCAAAATTTGTTTCTGTATGTAGGGGTGTTTTGTACGACCGAGTTTCGATTGGATGTTGTCATCTTGAGTTCACCCTTTTCAATGAGATCCTTCTCTATTATCACCCCTTTTTCCACTAGTTCTGAAAAATATATGCAACAATGTACCCTTAAGTTACTCCTGAGTTTTGGATGAAGGTTTTCTTGAAACATTACAACCTTTTGTTTTTCGGGTATCTCGACAGGACACCTACTAGCAATAGTTCTCCATCTCTGGAAGAAAGCAATGAATGTTTCCCCTTTGTCTTACATTGTGTGGCACAAGGTTGCTATATTTATCTCATGGTCAATGTTGAAGGAGAATTGCTCCACAAATTTCTCAACTAATTCCCCCCAAGATCTAATTCTAGAATCTAGACCCGAAAACCATTCTAGTGCAATTCCTACAAGACTTCTTGGAAACAGCCTCATAAGATACGTGGGATCATAAGCGACATCTATACATATGGTAGAAAATTCCCTTATATGTTCTATTGGATTTTGTTTGCCATTGTACTTCAGGAGATTCGGTATGACATATCCATGAGGGAAAGGGGTCATGTACAATGATCTATCAAAAGGGAATGGGCATATGTCCTTTGGTGAAAATGATTTCTTAGTTGACACCGACATGTTATCCATTTGGGTTTGTAATGCCTGCATTTGTGTTTGTAAGACGTCAACTTGAGTTAAAGATGTGCTAGGAGGATTATGCGGATCCGGGTATGTATTCTGAAATCCAAAGCCTCGTGATGGGTTTTGATTAAATGTTGACATGTGAGGTGGATTTGGATTCAGAATGTTAGTAAACATGCTTTGGTCAGGAATTGGCATAAATTGGTGTTGACCTGAGATCTGTGTAAATGGATTCTTAGTACCACTTTGGACAAAAGGATTCTAGTTCGGAATTGATGTAAATTGGTTTTGACTTGGAATCTATGTGGACGGATTTTGCCTACCAATCTCTGAAAAGGGTTTCTGATTCAGAATCGATGTAAGTGGATTCTATGTACCAGTTTGGGAGAGTAGATTCTGACTCGAAAACTGTGTGAATGGATTCTGATTCAGAATTGATGTAAATTGGTTTTGACTTGGAATCTATGTGGACGGATTCTGACTACCAATTTGTGACAAAGGATTTTGATTCAGAATCAATGTAAATGGATTCTGAGTACCAGTTTGGGAGAGTAGATTCTGAATAAAAAACTATGTGAATGGATTCTGATTGCCATATTGGAAGGAGGGAATGCCCCCTATTTGTGTGATTCATGGTATAGTACTAGTGACTTGAGCACTATGTATGGAAATTGACTGTGGTATGGTACTCGTGACACTAGCATTGGGTATAGTCATTGACTGTGAACTGGTGGCACCAACATAGGGTGTGGAGGCTAAAGTTTTAGACCTTTTATTCCCAACAAGAGGACCGAAGGGAGTAGATGATGAAGCCCTTGTAGTGAAATTAAATCTTGATGTCATGCTAGATGTACTGAATGGAGATGTATGGACTGTTGTACTCTGTGTAGATGTGCTAGATGGCATAGTGGTGCTGACCTGAGGTATAGTAGTACTAGAAGTCATGGTATTTTTCCCTTGTGTAGGTTGAGTTTGTAAGGTACTGATATCAAATCTTGGAGGTAAAGTAGCACCTTCAGCTAGTAATTTTCCTAAAAACTGTTGACGATCATTTGCTAGGTACTCATCTACAAAGGAGGCAAACTCAGGGTCCTGTGCGGTAGCCTCTATGTCCTCTACTGCAATATGTCCTTGAGTGTTTCTAGTGGTGAATTTGTCTAATAGATTCTTATGAGGTCTTGAAGAAAATAGATTGATGAACTCGTTTGGGTTCGACATGTTTTCTCTCTCTCTTCTCTTAGACCTAGTTTCAACCATGTAAGACAAGCTCAATATGTGGGATATGCAAGACTATATCTATGAACAGTATGACTCTAGTCTATGTTTTGGGATTTTCGTATGCAAAATAAGGAATATCCTAGGATGACACTAGTCTAGACTCTAAAGATGCAAAGTCTAAGCAAGACCCTAAAGTGACCAATTCTATAAACGTTAAGACGAAGGGACCAACTACCTAAAGTCTAATCAATGTGTCAATTTAGTGAAGTCGAGGAACCAATGTAGGATGAGGATCAAAGATAAGTTGAGTTTCCTAACTAGACTGATGAGCTAGGATGACTCTCTGTAGGACAAAGTATAAGATATTAAGACAAGGTTCAATGATAAATTTTTGTTGACACTATGAATTTTCTAGAGTATAGATGGTGGACTACTCCTAAAGTTTGTAAAAGTGACCTTTCTAGAAGTCTAATGCAAGGCAATATGTACCCTAAGATGAAGCTAAACTCTAACTGAAGACAACTATGGTAACGACTAAATGACCCTAAGGTATGCAAAATTGAGCAAATTGTTTCAGGTTTCTGTTTCAAAGACTGTTTGTGTGAAGACACCTGAAACTAGTATAACCGTGTTGACTGGACAGTGACTATGAATTCTGGTTTTCTGATAATCAGACAGATGCGTCGCAGGATTTAACAGTTGTGGTTCAAGTTTAACATTTGCAGTCTAAACTGACAGATGCAACTCAAAATTTACCAGATGCGACTCTAACTGACAGATGTGACTCAGAATATAACACATGCAGTTTTTTTGAAACAATTGCAAGCCAAACTAATAGATGCGACCCAATATTAATAGATGCGACTCAAAAATTAACAGATGCGACTCAAAATTTAATAGATGTGACTCTAAAAGTCAGATGCGAGTTTCTGGTGAACAGTTACGACTCTCTGTGAATTTTCAGTGAATTGAAATTTAAACTGACTCTGTTTTCCGTATTCAAATTTTGACAATTAAAGACAATCGTAAGACAAAGTGTTTTCAGTTTTGATTTTGGACTCAAAGAATGTTTAAAGTGATAATAGACAAGCACATCCTAATAGGCCAAAGGCATAGGGTTTGTATGCTTGGTATAGCCCACCTATTATACCCCAAATTGGTGATGAACACCTTTCCTTCTCAAGAGCGGATAGCTTAGGAATTTGGTGGCATTGGCTCCCCTCCATGGCTCATTAACGTCTTTCGAGCACACCAATTCTAAATTATTTGGGCAATGACCTCCCAAGAACTGCTATCTCTACAAAAGGGGATCAGTAGTGAGTATCTTCGGGCATGATACTGTACCCTGCACTATACCAAGCAACAGCCACAAATAGGTTGGTCTCTAAAACAAAAGGTATTTAATTCAGGCATTCCGTTCGTGGGGTGTGATCCATACAGCGTGAGTCCCCTTTCAGATCCATCTCGTTGGAACCACACTCATGATTCTTGGGGTTTACCCAAGAACCCACTTTTATATACTGGCTGGAAGTCCCTCGGGTTCAGGGTGCTACCAGTCTGAGTCGTCCTAGGGTGAGTACTTTTTCCCACCAGAACAGGCCCAAGTTCTAGAGTTGGTAACCGTTTCTCTTACACCCAGGATCGCATGGATGCGCAAGGGGAGATGATACTTTGATGTACAAAGTCGTAAAGGTGACCAAACTTGTGCTTTCACACCAAACACAGTAGACACTTGTTAATTTTAATCCAAACGAAATATTTTCTACGCTACCAAACAATTTGTTTTAAATTTAACTAGGGTCTTCGACAAACGTCCTATAGAAAAAATCGTTAGTAATTTTCAATATTGTCTTCATCAATCATCCTGCAAAATCTTGTTAACTCTGAAAAGGCCACACACTGAAAATAAGATATCAGTAACACAAAAATCAATTGAAAATTTTTAGATTGCGGGAAACAAAAATAAAATTTTACCAGTCAATTGTGTCATTTCGTTACCAGTCAAATGCGTCATTTATTTTTCAGTTGCGGCTCAGGAAATCACTTGCGGTTCAGGAAACTTCAAATGCGTCATTTCTCTGCCAGATGCGGTTCAGAAAGTCAATTGCGGTGCAGAAAACTTCACATGCGTCGTTCCGTACGAAAAACCTGCAAAAATAAAAATAAAATATCTACGGATCCACGAAGATGGTGTCTTCACGTCGGGTTCACCAAATGTAATGCCAAATAAAATATTGCACAATATAAACACAAAGATCATTAGAAGCAAACATGCATACAATATTAAATCTAAAATGCAAATTCATTCGTTAAGCAACAAAGAACATGGGAAAGTCAGAGACATAAACAAAACTAGAACAATCTCACCAATTTCAAACGTATTTTCATGATTCATCTCGATTTCCCTTCTCCATTTTGCTTGTGTAGTATAATTGCCCTCATATTTTTAGTAAATTCGTGCAAGTATAGCCTAAGATAGTGATTAGCAAAATATCGAAGATTCAAGATAGGTTGCTCTCAAAAGTGATAAGAATTCATGAGAGAGATTTCAAGATAGATTGGAATGAAGAATGACAGATCAATTTATAGAAAATTGATTATTCGAATGACAGGCCAAGATTGAAAGATCAACGGACGGTCGAGATCGACTGATTAGACATGCATTCAGATAACTGTCAGTAGTGACATGAGTGATACAAATTAGAAATAGAATTAAAGATTAAATATATGATTTAACCTTCAGTTTGGCATTCGAAAACATAAGAAATATCTTTGCATGACAAAGATGAAGATTGATTATAACGACTCTCTGTTCGAATGCACACACAAAATTTAATTAATTAAATAAGAATATTTAATTAATCTGCATATACAAGCAATTGAGTTAGAACTAGAGGATTGCATGATTTGACGAAGAGATTACTCAAAGACGCTACTTAGACATCGAATCAATAGTTAACTAAACAATTAAAAAAGATGTCGAGTCGAGTAAAATTGAATACTTAGATAACTCACATAATTATCTAAAATATAGAAGAATGTGTTAAAATAGAATTAATGAATTAAATAATTCATTTAGTTCAAAACTTGATATTCGAAGAATAATTAAATAAATAATATTTATTTAATTAAATGATGAAGGGATTTTAAATGAATAATTAAATAAAGAATTTATTTAATTATAGTTGAAATATGATAAAGAGTAAATTAAATAAGGATTTATTTAATTTAACAAGAAGGATAAGGTTAATTAGTAACATAATTAAATAAAAAGCATTTATTTAATTAATCAGTGGTAGAATAAAGAAAAGTGTGAATTAATTAAATAATTAAGATTATTTAATCAATGACCATGAAGAATATGGAAGTCGCAGGCTTAAACCAAATTTTGGTGTCTACACAAAATACCATACCAAACAGAAACATGACCTTTGGAACAAATCAAAATACCAATCTCATTCCAAATCAAACCAAAACCAATTCAACATTCACCAATATCAACAAGGTCCCATGCAACAAAATGTCACAATAATCTAACATTTGACCATCTCAATACCAATACCAATGCCATCATGCAAAATCAACCAAATGCAAAACCATCTCTCGCAGACACCTTGATTCAAAAAATGCAAGCAATATAACAACATATGACAAACATGCAACTAGGGACAACCACGAAAACATATTCTATGGATGAATTGTGTCCTTATCTATTTGACAAAAACCTATGCATGCCACCTTTTTCCCCTCATTTCACTCCACCACATTTTACCAAGTATAAAGAATAAGGGGATTCAATGGAACACATATGACAGTTTAACAAATGTATGGACATTGCACATGATCCTACTTATTTGATGAGACTATTTTCATGAAGTCTTGCAGGACAAGCTCTAGATTGGTTTGCACACCTTCCTCTAGGGATTTTAACATGGGGTGACTTGGCTAATAGATTCATCAATCACTTTTCCTTCAATATAGAAAGTGACATGACCCTCGTAAAACTATGTACAACTAAACAAGAGGAGGGAGCGTCACTTGATTCTAGAACCAACGATGGTGAAGTATGGCTAGGAAATGTCCTTGTCACATACTTGAGAAATAGTTAATTCCCATGTTCATGGAAAAAATTAATGGAGAATTGATGATTAGTCTCCAAATACAATGTTGCACAACTTTTGAGGATATCATTGAAAATGATTTCATTATTGAGAAATATCTCATGGAAAAAGGACTAGTCAAAGTCTCCAAAGAAACCCCAAAAGTTAATAAACACAAAGGAAAATTTTGGTTCCAAAACAAGAATGCCACCAATGATGGAGTTGATGGAAAATTCATTAAAAAAATTTACCCTACCATTGAAAAGGATTTCATTATTGAGAAATCTCTCATGGAAAAAGGACTAGTCAAAGTCTCCAAAGAAACCCCAAAATTTAATAATGACAAAGGAAAATGTTGGTCCCAAAACAAAAATGCAACCAATGATGGAGTTGTTGATGGAAAAGTCATTAAAAAAGGTCACCCTACCATTTTAATTCAAAGGTCCTTCCACATCAAACAAACCAAACACATCCAATACCGAAACTCAAAGTCAAGGTTAAACATTAAGTTCCATCCAAAAAAACCAGAAATGTAGAGGACCTCCATGCACTAAGAGAATGTACAGTCCCTTGGGTGAGCCTATTGAATTAGTTCTAAAGAAAATTTTGCAATCCAATGTCATTCAACTTTCGGACATCAAGAACTATGAACCCACATTGGTCAAACCTAATTAGTGGAATGAAAATGAATATTGTGAGTATCACCATGGAATATAAGGACATAAGACATCATCATGTTGGACACTTAAAAATATCATTCAGGACCTCAATTAACAAGGAGAAATTTTATTGGACAATCAACAACCTAAAACCAATGTTGATCATACCATATTTAAAACTCCCTTGCAAGACCATGGAAAAGGGAAGGCCTCTATTTTGGGTAATAATAGCTCTAACTATACCAACGTGGTAAATGATTATATTGTCCATCACATTTGTGCCCTTGATGAACATGTTGCTACCATCACCATTAACAATAAATTTTAGAATGTGTCATCACAACCCACAGAGCTAAGGTAACCCTTCAAGGAGCTACCTCTAATCCACAACCAAAACGTCAATACAATCTCTTTGATCATCTAGGAAAGATGTCTACGTAGATATCTATTCTTGAGCTACTTCATAATTCTCCAGAGCATAGAGTCATTCTAGACAAAGCCTTGCAAGATACATCAACCCCTTAAGACTTAAATGTTAACCAATTTTAACCCATGATAGGATCTATAGCTACACCACATCATGTCATCTTCTCTAAACAAGACCTTTCCATAGAAAAACCAAATCACAATGATCCACTACACCTTGAGGTTTTCATTAATAAATATAAGATCAGATGAGTCTTGGTAAACAGTGGCATAGGTCTAAACATATACACCCTAAAATTGGTGAAAGCATTGGGATGCTCTAAAGCTTGCATAGATAATTGTTATAGAGGCTTATGATGATGTAGAGCACTTGTATGAAGGATTAATTACTCTACTTATAAGAGTTGGCCCCGCTATTCAAAGTAAAATGTTCCATGTCTTAGATCCAGACATACCTTATAATCTTCTCCTTGGTCTCTCATGTATTCATTCCATGAGAGCCATACTTTCCACCTATCACCAATGCCTCAATTTTCCCTACAATGGCATCAAAATTACTATACTAGGTGATCCTAATCCTTCCAATACTATAATAATCAGAGAGGAAATACTGAATTTAAAATGTCTGTCAATCAAGAAGCTTCATATTCTAACTTGTTACACTATATTGATCCATCTTCCTTGGTCATTTGAATCATCCACTTCATTCATTACACCTTCCAAAACCAAGGTCCATATTCATGACATGGGATGTGGAGAGTACTATATGGACAATTCACTTTGAGTTGAGATGCCATCCGTAGGTGAAAATGTTAATGTTGCTAGGGATATCTAGACTCTTGAGAATGATGTTGAGTCAACTTCAGATGGTCATTCTTGGATGAAGTCCTTTTGGGATCCTGATCATACCTCCATCTTTTCCATATCTGCTCGATCCTGTTGAGAATGTTCATGATCACCCCTCTCCATCTGATGACTCTTTTCCTTCCACTCCATCTTCTGACTCATCATCTATCCATTTTGACCATCTTGATTTAGGGTATGCATCCCTTACTGTTTCCTCTACTGAGTCTTCTTTTAGCTCATTAAGGATGTGTAAGCTTCCTTTGATGTTAACAATATTGAAAAGGATAGTCCCAAATAATCTATTGAGTGCATCACCAAGCTTTTTCATGAATCAAGCATTCCTACTATTTCATCTATCCAATCCATCTCTTTTACTTAATTTAAATCATCCTTCTCACCCACATCCATCCACCTCATAGACATGGATCAACAAGTGTTTCCTCAAGAAAATAAAAAGTATTTAACTCAAGAATCAAAGGTGAAAGTTCCTTTTACAAATGGAGATATAAAATCAAAATAAAAAATGCACATAAAGAAAATAAAGAAAATTCCTTTAGTAAAAATAAAAATCTATTGGAAAAGTCAATAGGTTTCATAGGGCTTACTCCCGACTTTATCCACCATATGCTGTAAATGATGCATTTTCTAAAGAATTCTATTATAAAGCACTAGATAGCCTCACATCTATATTAATTAAGTGGAAGCATCAACTCCCTGCTACATTAACTGATGCATATGTTGAGGTAGTTAAATCTAGCATTGATTTAAGGAAACATTTTTCTAGACCCTTGCCTTCATAGGACCTATTGCACATCTGGGATAGGTCCAAGGTCTAAACCAAGCTCTGGAAAATTAGACTCCTCTGATGAACCCAATTCCTTAGATGTCTTTGGTTCCTCACCTAGGTCCTCCACTAAATCAAGCCCAACCACTCCCTCCTTATTTTCATAATTCAAGGAAGACCACTTTCCCCAAGCAACAATCCAATATCCTAGCATATTTGCAACATTTTGAGGTGTTGAACTAATCACATAATTTTGTTCCACCACAAGGAAATACTGATAAGGAGAGAATGGATGAATTTGTGGAGCAAGTAAAGAAGTTATCCACTTTAGTCACCTACTTGAGGAATAAGAATAGTCAACTATAGGCTGCACAAAGAGGGAAATAGTCCAACTATAGTAGGGAGAACAAAGATTTTGTTTGTGATTAGGGACAAGGTTATGATAGGGGTTAGTCATCTGATTTTTTTTTTAACAAAAGGCCGCCACCAAGATAGAATAGGGCTTGGAATAATAGAACCAATAATGGAGGAGTCCCCACACCATTGGATCAACTTGATAATCAAGAGAATTCAACAAGTACATAACTCTCTTAGCAGAAGTTGCTGTAAAAAGATATTGTAGACTCCACAAGAGAACTCAATATTCTGAACTTCTTTGTCCTTAATTCCAAATAGTAGTAGCCATTTTCCATATGGAAGTTCAATAGTTGGCTGGAGTTGGTGTAGCTGGACAAGAAATTGTGGCCTATGATCCCTATGATTCACCAGTGTTGGTATTGAATCATGCTCCTTTTCAAGAAGGTGAAGAAAATGTGCCATAAGAGGAATCTATAGAAAAATTTGTAAAACCAAAACAAGTATGCAATTGAGAGTCAATTGCAAAATTGTTCAAAAATAATGACAATATTGATAATGGTCCTCTTGATGAAGAAGAACAAGAAATATATGAAGTACAAATGTTTCACCAGAGAACCAAACCATATGATTTAAGGGATAGGCAAGCTAGTGGGCCATTTACGAAACCAACACCTCCAAACAATTTCAGCACACCTGCTAATCCCAATGCAAGTAACAACCCTTCATATCCTCATGTGTTGAAGGAGTAATTCTCTAGAGGAGGATCTTTTGATCCTTCAAAAGGTGAATCTGCCAAAGACCAATAGAGAGGACAATTCAAATGGGTGAATATATTTAGTTGAGGAACTTAAGGTGATTCTTTTAGCTTTTGAGTTTCTAAGAGGTCCAACTATTAGGATTGATGTTTTGGGTTCCTTGAATGAAAATGAATCTAAAAAGTTTTCACAAGATTTTACCGCCAAGAGGGTTAGTTTTGTTGAACCAACAACCAAGGAAACAGTTGGAAAGACACATAACTCTCAACCAATTTAGAATTAGAGCAATCAACCTCTTAAAGGCCAACCTCAAGTGCAAAAAAGGGATAGAAGAAAGGATAAGGATAAAAATAAAGTGGCTCATGCTGATTCTCCAATGAGTTTGTTCCAGGCTAAGCATGATACTGGTCCTTTTCTGATTTACATTTGTATATTTGGCAGAAATCTGCATAACTATTTATTAAACTATGGAGCATCAACAAATGTAATGTCATTATTTGCCTGCAAAGCTCTGGGAATTACTCCTGCTCCTTCCTAGCATAAGTGACTCAATTAGAGAAGATTGAGGTGAGTATAGTAGGGAAATTGAATATGATTCCAATGCAGGTAGCATCAGAAACACATGTGTAACAAGTCATCAATATCTAGGTGGTAGAGATTTTAGATGCCTATGGTATTGTTATCACCTGAAATTGCACCCTTGTTGAACCTGATGTTCAACAACTTAGTGTAACATGCAAAGACCTCTAAAGATGTGGGTTTCTTGTAAATAGAGGTCAACCTTCAGAGAAGGCCAGCTTCCTTTGGTATCACATAAACTACTGATCTTGTAAGGAAAAGGGAGATGAAGAATTCATAAAAAATTAAACTAACTCTGTGGTGATACACCGAACTGATAGGAATAATGAGATACTCAAGTTAAACTTAAATAATGATGATGGATATGGGATTGCACAACAAGTTCTGTAGATTATGCATACAAACAGGTTTGACATGCACACACTTTCAAGGAGGAAAAATAGACTTTCATAGATTAAAAGCTCATGTGCAATTGAGTAAACACAGTTTGTAACCTACATGATACTAATTTTGCAAAGAAAGGCATGTTAGCATGAAACAAAGCTATAAGGAAAAGAAAGATTTCACTAAGTAGCTTGATGAATCACTTTAAAATGCACAATACTTCACAAGAATCAGAAGGCAAAGAGTGAACCATCAATGGTAACCAAGGTAAATTTTATATATCATGCTCCACAATGAGTTACAAAAATCGCTAATCTGAGAGAGGACTATAAAAGGTCACAGAATTCAGAAGAATGTTCAATTGGAGAACTCCTTTACAAGAAGGAAAAAATTCCTTATATACAAAAGTGTGTCAGCCCCTAGGGCTTACAAAATATCTATCTCAGAAAGATCTGCCCTTAGATCTTTTCATGTAGTTAATTCTGTATTCAAGCGTAGCCTCGCTGTCCATGTCGGTGTGAAAGATCGCCCTTGGAGAAGCCTTCAAATCTTTAGAAACATTAAATTCTGGTCCTCGTGTCCCTCTCGAACCTCCTCTGTCAAGCTACTTTGAATGCTCCTGAGCTCAGAACAGATCCACGTTGTTTTCACTCTGTTGATCTTCTTCGCAAGGGGGAGTCAAATAGTTAAGTTGTCAATGGTTCGTCTTTGGCTCCTTCACATTGGTTGAGCATACTCCACGTAAGATTCTTGGGTGGTTAAAGGTCGTTCAAACTAGATCGCATGTCGGTGAGACACTAATCATGTCTCCCCAATGCAATTAGACCTTGCACTAGCATTCGACATAATGCATGACGATCGAAAAGAACACATGGCGAGTTCAAAAGTCATATCGACATCCTTTTTCCATTGGTGGGTCCATCGTTATTGGCAAGACCAACATTAGTCGGGGAGACGTCATAGCGAGGCTTAAAATCCTTTGGCAAGCTCACTCTTTATGGCAGGGAGGCCTCTGTCAGTCAGGAAGATCTTGTGGCGATAAAAAATTTCTTTTCTGATGTCATTTTATTTCCGCAAGAGTTCACCTTGGTGGTGAGACTTTTGCCGAAGCCATCCTTCTCTCAGTGAGATCCTTCTAATGACGCCTCCATTCACTGAGACTTTGATGGATCGGCGAGACCTTATGCCGATATTACCCATTTCGGTGAGACATCTTTCCTTCCCTGAGACATCATGCCAAAGTCTCTTCTTTTTGCTAAGAGCTCATTTTACTTTGGGGAGATCTCTCATAGTCGGTAGGACATTATGATGAAGGGATAACCCTTGGGCGAGCTGAGACCATTTTGGGAAGACCCCTTCAAGTTGGTGAGAGTTTACACTGAGGGAAGAAACCTTTTGTGCTTTGTCGGCGAGACCAGATGCACTCACCAAGACATCTCTCCGCTGCAAAAGTTTCTCACTGAGATGTATATCCTTATCGGTGATCGGCAAGACACAAAGCATTCAACAAGACAACACACCGAAGATACAACTCTTGCAGAAGTGTTTTTCTTGTTCCATGCTAGTCGGTAAGAGATGACGAATTCGCCGAGACTTATCCTCGAAGAAAAGTCTTATGCCAATAGGTACCCACATGTGAATTCCAATCGCTATGATATCCCCGAGGTCTTGCCAATATGCAACACAAACTTATATAAACAAAATGCATTATGCCAAATTGACTGAGTGAGCCCTTTCAAATGAGCTCTTTGTGAAATGGCATCAAATGCATAGCTTGACCCTCGATGCAAAAGTCCATTTGGCCCCCATGTACATCTGAAACGTAACCCATCCTACTTGGTTGAGCCCGTAGGTGAAAATTAGGTAACATTTCTAGCGACCTTTGCTAGATGTTTTCCTGCTAAACATGGAAACCAGTAGCCTAGGCCTATCCATTGGGCACAGAGTCATCGAGAAAACTCAGGAACGGACTTGGAGCAGCCTTGTACACTTGTGACTCAAGAAACAAATCACTTGGAAACTTATTGAAAACAAGAAAAATTGCATAAGGGAAACTATTTACTGTGTTGGGATAGCACTTAGGGAATGAAAATTGCGTCTAAACCTACCCTAAACTAACCAGTAAGAAACTAGTCAAACAAAACCATTCATTGGATGGTTGAAATAACACCCCTTTTTTATTAGCAACTGATGCATTACATGATTATGCATTGTTGAAAGAGCTTGAAACACATGCAGATTTTCAATAGCCTGTCATAGCATTTTATAAGAAGCACAAATGAACTTACTCACACTTGAAAATGATCATGCATATTGCTTTCCTGAACTAGACAGGAGAGCTGAAATATAACACCTTCAACTGCAACTCCAAAATTAGCTTCTTGTTCAATTGCATCCTCACAATTGGGTGCAACAATGATCTTTGGTAACTCAGTGGCCTCCGAACCAGACAAATATCTGATGGGGCAGCCTCTAGAAAGGACAAATCTTGAATTGCCATTGGTGATCTCTCGTTTGTCAAACAAACAAGGCACATGATCACCCACTTTCTTTACATACCACTACTCCAAATGATCACTCATCTCTTCACTGGGGAACAATGAGATGGCTTCCTTCAATACACTTTGAATCAATATATCAGCCTTTGGATCCTTTATACACTAGAAAGGAAGCTATCTATAATTCTCATTACTACTCAAAGAAAGATGCTCCAAATCAAGCTTGTCTTCTTCTATAGAGGCAGGCAAGTGTTCAAACAGTGAAGGGTTCTCCTTAAATGAACTCTCAGTTGATAAATTAGCTTCAATTTTTGTTGTATAGTAGAAAGGAAGTTCATGAGATCTTATAAGACATTGTGCAACAGGTTCATAAGAAACCTTTTTTTCAAACTTGTGAATCTGCTGTTGAATCTCTGCATGAGTGCCAAACTCCTCTAACAGATCTGTTTTCTTGTCCTCCAATTTTGAACAAAAGTGTTCAATTATATTAGTGTACACTTCTTCATATAGCTCAACATCAACTTTTTCAAGCATAAAATGCTCAAAAGGATCAAATCCAGTTGTACACTACTCCTCTTCAACCTCATGTTGTTGACTTATGATCAAATTTTTCCTTCCTCATCATGCTCAATGAAACATGGAAGCTCAACAAATGAAGCTATGGAATCATGACCTCCATCACCCTTTTTAGCCTCTTCATGTTGTTTTCTTGACTCTTGAACCTACAATTGATTGATGTCTTCTTGTTGTTCTGAAATAACATTTAGAGTGGGAAAATTCACACCTTTTTCATCCCAAACTATACACTGCTTTTCTTGGTCAGCCTTTTCCACCATTTCATCTTGTTGTCCTACTAGAAAATTTTCACCATCTTGTATCTAACAACAGGAGGATCATCAGCTAAAACATTACCAAAGATATTTTGAGAATTATTTTCCTATTCAACCTTTTACAGTTGCAATCTGTATTCCTCCATAGCTAGATGTAATAGATGTGGAGTTCTAATCTCCTCCATGGTGAATGATCTTGAGTTAGTTTGATCAAGGGTCTGCTCTTCTTTAGCTGCAATGCTCTACTCTTTGAAACTCCCTTCAAGCTGTCTCTTTCAAAACCTCTCCATTAGTTAGTGCTTATGGTCTGAGTAAGCTTGAGTATTCCGCACTTGAGTAGAAAGCAGGTTCATTTGTTCCTCCTTGGCTGCTATATCTCCCTCAAGATCTTCAAACTGACATCCCAAATCCTGCTGCTGTGAAATAAGCTCTTTCTATTTCTTAACATCGGCTAACATGCCATAAATGTAGGAGAACACCTTATTGACATCATTAATCTGCATATGTTCAAACCTCTGGCTCAAAGCCCACAACACACAGTCAAACTACTGGAGCAGGTCTATTATAGTTTGGTAAGGATGCTTTTGAGGTTGATTATGTAGATAATCATGTTGGTTAACATCAAAAACCTCCTCTTGGGGTTGATTTTGATCATAGGTTGGCTGATATTGAGACTGAGTAAGGGTGGGTATATATGCTGACCATGGGAATTGGTCATCTCTACTCATATAAATGCTAGAAATCAGAATATTAAGCTTGTAATTAAAACATACCAGCACTAAACTTATTGAAACCAATAGATTTGCTTGGAGTCACTAGGTATGTAAAGAAAATGCCTCCGAAGGATGAAACTACTGCTGCACATACCACACAACAACAAGAAGATGTATAAACATGAATTGAGGAGTAGTTCACTATCCCACCGGGTGTGCCAAAACTATTATCGCCTGAAATTGCACCCTTGTTGAACCTAATGTTCAACACCTCAGTGTAACATGGGAATACCTCTAAAGATGTGGGTTTCTTGTAAACAGAGGTCAACCTCCGAAGGTCGGTTTCCTTTGGTATCACCTAAACTACTAATCTTGTAAGGAAAAGGGAGATAAAGAATTCATAAAAAATTAAACTAACTCTATGGTGATACACCGAACTGATAGGAAAAATGAGACACTTGAGTTACAATTGAATACTGATGATGGATATGGGACTGCACAACAAGTTTTGTAGATTATGCATACAAACAAGTTTGACATGCACACACTTTCAAGGAGGAAAAATAGACTTTCACAAATTAAAAGCTCATGTGCAATTGAGTAAACATAGTTTGTAACCTACATGATACTAATTTTGCAAAGAAAGGCATGCTAGCATGAAGCAACACTATACAAAAAAGAAATATTTCACTAAGTAGCTTGATGAATCACTTTAAAATGCACAATACTTCACAAGAATTGGAAGGAAAAGAGTGAACCATCAATGATAACCAAGGTAAATTTTATATATCATGCTCCATAATGAGTTACAGAAGTTGCTAATCTAAGAGAGGACTGTAAAAGGTCACAGACTTCAGAAGAAAAATTAGAGAACTCCTTTACAAGAAGGAAAAAATTCCTTATATACAAAAGTGTGTCAGCCCCTAGGGCTTACAAAATATCCGTCTCAGAAAGATCTGCCCTTAGATCTTTTCATGTAGTTAATTCTGCATTCAAGCGTAACCTTGCTATCCATGTCGGTGTGAAAGATCGCCCTTGGAGAAGCCTTCATATCTTTAGTAGCATTAACTTCTGGTCCTCGTGTCCCTCTCGAACCTCCTTTGTTGAGCTGCTTTGAATGCTCCTGAGCTTAGAATAGATCCACGTTGTTTTCACTCTGTTGATCTTCTTCGCAAGGGGGAGTCAAACAGTCAAGTTGTCAATGGTTCATCTTTGGTTCCTTCAGATTGGTCAAGCATACTCCATGTAAGATTCCTGGGTGGTCAAAGGTCATTCAAATTGGATCGTATGTCAGTGAGACACTAATCTTGTCTCCCCGATGTGATTAGACCTTGCAGCAACATTCGACATAATGCATGATGATCGACAAGACCACATGGCGAGTTCAAAAGTCATATCGACATCCTTTTTCCATTGGTGGTTCACACATTATCGACAAGACCAACATTAGTCGGGGAGACATCACGGCGAGGCTCAAAATCCTTTGGTGAGCTCACTCTTTATGTCGGGGAGACCTCTGTCAGTCGGGAAGACCTTGTGGTGATAAAAACTTGCTTTTCCGATGCTATTTTATTTCGGCAAGAGTTCAGCTTGTCGGTGAGACTTTTGTCGAAGCCATCCTTCTCTCATCAAGATCCTTCTGATGATGCCTCTGTTTGCTGAGACTTCGATGGATCGGCGAGACCTTATGCCGATATTACCCGTTTCGGTGGGACATCTTTCCTTCACCAAGACATCATGTCAAAGTCTCTTCTTTTTTTTGAGAGCTCATTTTACTTTGGGGAGACCTCTCATAGTCGGGAGGACATTATGACGAAGGGATAACCCTTGGGCAAGTTGAGACCATTTTGGGAAGACCCCTTCAAGTCTATGAGACTTTACACTGAGGGAAGAATTTTTTTCTACTTTTTCAGCGAGACTAGATGCACTCGTCAAGACATCTCTCCACTGCAAAAGTTTCTCATCGAGATGTATATCCTTATCGGTGGTCGACAAGACAACACACCAAAGACACAACTCTTGCTGAAGTGTTTGCTTGTTCCAAGTGCCAATTAGTAAGACATGAAGAACTCACCGAGTCTTCTCCCCAAAGAAAAGTCTCCTACCGATAGGTACCCACATGTGAATTCCAATCGTTGTGACATCCCTAAGGTCTTGTTGATAGGCAACATAGATGTATATAAACAAAATGCATTATGCCAAACTAACTGAGTGATCCCTTTCAAATGAGCTCATTGTGAAATAGCATCAGATGCATAACCTGACCCTCAATGCAAAAGTCCATTTGGCCCCCATGTACGTATGAAACATAACCAATCCTACCTAGTTGAGCCCGTAGGTGAAAATTGGGTAACAGGTATGATTCTTGGAAGAGATTTCATGAGAGTTCTTAATGGGTACACTTCTATAGATCACTCTCATATGTGGCTACCCTAGAAGGGTGTCTTGAATTAGATCAAGATTGAGAGAGAGTTGAGATTGAGGTATCTAATTATTGAGTATCAAAATACTTTGACAGAAGTATTTCTTTTCAAGGCAAGTCTAGGAAATTATATCCTAGTAGCAGTTGTAGATGAAATAGAGGTAGAGGAAGTGCTGATGATGCATGATGTGCCGAAGGATTTGACTTGGTCTTCAAGTATCACTGAGGAACTTGTAGAAATGGATGAAGATTAAAAAAAAAATGATGGTAATATTGGTTTACTAGATAATTTTGAGGAGTTCATTCAGAGGTGTGTTGAAGACCAAATTAGTCTTAGATGGAAAATGAGCTTTGAGGAGTTGTTTCCACCCAACTGGTGTAAAGTCCACAATGATTCCCATCCTAAGCTTGAATGTTGTCTTTGCTAGACTATTGTAGAATAGGTCAAGAGATGTATTAATCCACTTCCAATAGTTAGACTCAAGGTACAATAAATTCCAAGAGATGATAAAGGAAAACAACTATTTTTTTAGCATGATCCTTCCTCAAGTAAGAGTACAAGAGATTTTAGAGGTATGCCTTTTACTAAATTTTGGACTTTACACTTTGATGGTTCTAAGTGTAAGAAAGCAGCAGGTGTTGGATTTGAACTCATCATCCCAACAAGTAAAAAATTCTTCACAACACATAGATTACAATTCTAGTACATTAATAATGTTGTTGAATATGAAGTGTTAATACATGGATTACTCATGGATTTGAGGAAGAAGGCCAAAATAATACACTTGTGTTTGGAGATTCTAAACTAGTAGTCAAGAAAGTAAGGAGACAATACTCTTGCCATGATAGGAGGATGACTAATTACAAACACAAAGTGTGGGATTTGATTGAAGGATTTGATGCATTTAACATTCAATTGATCCCTAGGAGCAAGAATCACACTATAGATGCTCTTGCATAGACAACTAGTACACTAGAGCCATTATCCTTGTCTGGATTGAAAAGATTCATAGTTGAGCTCACCCCGATTCCTTCTATGCTAGACAATGTGAAATTTGTTTAGGTGTTTGAGGATGATAAGCATATTTTAGGCTTCATTACTAGTTCTGATGTGTTCACCTCTCAAATAATTGATGAAACTGATTCTCAAGAGGTAAAACTAGATATGGAAGCGGTCATTAACCTGAAAACCAATACGATCCCCGGAGGCATGGTATAATTGGAACGAATCTTTGATTTGGATAGAATAAGGGATTAGGACCAACAAACCAAGAAAGATTCAATAGCCAGTCAGTGTGAGGACTATAACATGGGTACTTCAGAATATTGAAGAATGTGTTTATAAGTAAAGTATGTACTTTGGAGGAAAGAAAAGGTCTAATAGACACATTGCATGCATATCAAGATGTTATTGCATGGATCTATGAGAATTTGAAGACCTATGATACATCAATAATAACACAAATAATTCATTTGAAGCTTGGTGCAAAGCCATTCTGACAAAGATAGAGGCCTATCAATGCACTGTTGGAGCCCATCATTCAAAAGTAGGTGCATAAATTGTAATCTTCCCAAATTATTTTCCCAGTTAGACATTCAACATGGGTGGAAAAATTGGTTCCAGTTTGTAAGAAGAATGGTGAGATAATATTTTGTGTGGAATTAAAAAATATCAATCATTCTGCAGAAAAGGATAACTATCCAGTCCTTTCACTAGACGAGGTTTTATAGATTTTGAATGGATCTCAAATGATGTCCTTTCTAGATGGTTATTCTGGCTACAATCAGGTCATGGTACAATATGAAGATAAACATAAGTCTTCCCTCACTACTAAATGGGTCACATTTTCTTATAGAAGAATTCCTTTTGGGTTGATTAAGGGTATGTGCAAGATTATCATGGAAAAAATAGGCCCTTAAGTGGCAAAAAAATTAGAAAAGTTAGAGTTAGGAAACTTGACGTAAAAATTTGAATAAGCATAAATCTATATTATTTCAAAAATATGTAAGAATAGAATCTGTAGAAAATTGAATGTAGTTTTTAAACTACTAGGTTTATTTAAAAAATAATAAAATCTATTTGGTGAAATTTTGAAATTTCAATGAAATAGTACTTAAATTTTAGGGAAAAAATAAGGTGTCTATCCGACCACCCTAACCACAATAAAATGATAATATTTTTTTATATGATTTTAGATATAAGTAGAGGACTCATGTACCGATGTGATTTATATATTTTGTAATTTTTTTCAAGTAAATAATTATTTATGAATTTTTTATTACAACTTTTAGAAAATATAAAAACTCGTATGTCTAACCACCTTAACTTGGTCAAAACTTCATGAAATTCATTTTTTTTAAATCCTATAGTATGCGAAGTGTATAATGTGACGCATGTTTTGGATTCAAAAAATATGATACTGTTTGAAAGCTATAGATGTTTTTCAATCATCCTATCAATCAGGGCATTAGTCGTAATTCAAATAGAAAATGAATAATAATTATTTATTAAATTCAAAGTAAAGCATAATTTATATTGGTAGAAAGCTGAGAATCTCCTTTAAAAATCCATTTCGTTTCATCAATTTTGGGCAAAAAAAAGTCATCAATCACATACCCCTACACATACCCAACATATCACAACTTTTTGGCCCATCATGATGCTACACATACCCTTAATGCAGTTGCCACTTTTCAGAGGGCAATGGATCTCACATTCAAGGATATTATCAGTAAATGAATTATCATTTATATGGATGATTTGATTGTATTTTCCAAGAATAGGTGAGATCATATCTCAGACCTATGTAAAGTATTCTAGAGATATAGGGAGTTTGGTATCTTCCTTAATCCAAAGAAATGCATATTTGGGGTGACTGAAGGGAAGCTTTTAGGGCATGTGATTTCTGAACGTGGCATTTCAATTGATCCTGAAAGAATCCAGACTATCCTAAAGATACCAACCTCCTTTCAGTAAGAAATAAATGAAATATTTCTTTGAGAAAATCAATTTTGTTTGAAAGTTTATCATGAGCTTTGTGGAAATAGTTAAACCACTAAATGCTATGCTTAAACAAGATGAAAAAGTGGAGTGGATTGCTGAAGCCAAGTAGGCATTTGATGAAATCAAGAGGGCTATAACTGCTACTCAAGTACTAGTAAGTCCTTATTATACCAAGCCATTTTATGTCTACTATTTGC
>VDFB02095671.1:0-18272 GCA_007258455.2 Sequoia sempervirens | reverse complement strand
AAATTGGATCACCATGAGAAAATAATGCAAAATTCACTCATCAAAATCTTCATCACACCTTTCATTCTGGTAGATCTTCCTTAGACTCTTGGTCTTCTTTGGCATTAGGGAGGTGAGGTGGTTCAACTTTCAATTACCATCGTTGTTGTGCTCGAATCGCTAAAGTTCGTGAGCCATCGTGAGATTTTAGAGCTCTAACGGCGATTTTAGAAGCTCTTCGAGCTTTCATGAGCTTCCTCGTGAGCTCTTCGCATTTCTCCGAGGTTTCTTTAGGAGCCAATCTTCCGGGTCGCTTCGTCGCTTCTTTTTGTCTCCGCCACTTCGTGAGCTTTGCTGGCTCTTTAGGAGCTCTTCGAAAAACTTTTTAGAAGTTTCGCCCGTAGCTCACTACAACTTAATCCATATTTTCTCGCGGATGGGCCTTTCCTAATCGCCTTTGTTGATCGCCTTCTAGCTTCAGAGTTGTCGTGATTGCCGAGAGTTTTCAAGAGCTCGTCTCCGACACTTTCGTGAGCTTTTGCGACTGCCTTGTCAACTTCATGTTCGGGCTTTCTACTTTAGGAGCTATCATGACGTGTTCCGAAATACGGGACCTACCACTCCATCCCATGATCTTCTAGGAACCTACATCCCTACTAATGACTATCTTTTTGCGACCGCATTGTATAAATCCACAGGATTTGACTTCATTATAGCTCGTGAAAATACATTTTTCACCCTTGTCATCCAATTTCTGCCTCTTTTCTTTAGGCACATGTGCATATGCTACACACTCGAACACTCTTAAGTGCTCAACTGTCCACTTGTGTCTTGTCCATGCCTCTTGAGGTATCTTGTCACAAACCGCCTTTGTTGGACTTCTATTAATCAAATAAACAACTCTTGCTATAGCCTCTCCCTAATAATCAATTGGGAGTCCTTTTGCTTTCATCATGCTCCTTGCCATCTCAACAATGGTTTGATTCTTTCTCTCAGCCACTCCATTTTGCCGCAGAGTATAATTGGCTGTTAGCTCCTTCTGAATGTCATTTTGTTTGCAAAAATTCACAAACAAATTATAGGTATACTCTTCTCCTCAATCTGACCTTAGGACCTTGATAAAATGTCCACTTTCCTTTTCAGCTTGAGCCTTAAACAACAAAAACTTATCAAAAACTTCAGATTTATGTTGCAAAAAATAAACCCATGTCTTACGGCTGTAATCATTAATGGTCATAAAAATATGCTCTTACCAACAGAAATGATTTGCATAGGGCCTACCAAATTCGTGTGCACCAGCTCCAATGGTGCTCTTGCCCTTGTAGAGTTGCCCGATTGAAAGGGCTTCCTATGTTGCTTGCCCAAAATGCAAGCCTCACATCTAACGTTAGGCTCTACTATCCTTGGCAAACCATCAATCATTCTATTCTTGGACAAAAGACTCAAACCAACATAGCCTAAATGTCCATACCTAAGATGCCATAGCTTGGAGGGATCTTGAATGGTGCTCTTCAATGCTACATGATGTACTGCTATACATTCTCCATTCTTGAGAGGTGCAACAATGGACTGAGATGAGAAACATGTCTCAATCTTCAACGGAAACATCTAGTTCTTTGTCATTTGGACTGCTACAAACACCTTCATCCTCTCATTCTTGTCATAAATGATGCATTGACCCTTCTCCATCAACACTTTGTATCCATTTTTTATCAGTTGACCAACACTCATGAGGTTGTGCTTTAATCCAGGAGCAAGAAATACATTCTTTATCTCCTTCTTCTCACCTTGCTTGTTGCAGATCATAATGGATCCTCTTCCAACAATAGGAACTACTCCATTGTTCCCCATTCTTATTTCAAACTTTACATTTTTATCAATGAAAGAAAAAAGACTTTCATTACCACTCATGTGGTTGTTGCAACCGTTGTCCAAATACCAAACTTCGAGGCTACCTTCTTCACCAATGTTGCACATGATGAAGGCATAGGACTGTTTCTTTGGCCACATTCAAATTAGCCACATTTGCACTTTTGTTTGACTGGATCTCTTTGCTTGTCTAGCATTCACTTCTGGATAATGGCCGAACTTATGACAAGATAGCATTTTCATTGTTTTGTCATTCTTCATATTTTGAACTATTTGTTTTCGCTTCTCTTCGAGCTGGTCCATACTCTCGCCCCTCTTGGTTGTTTGCTCATGCTAAGCTTTCTTCTAGCATTACCATGCGTTCAGGATCTCCCTTTACTGACATCTCGAGCTGTTTCTTTACCTCTCCCTTCCTCTCAGATTCGATCAGAAGCTTTAAAAGCTTGCTCTTGGGAAGAACTTGCAGACCTATTTAGGCGTTGCTCTTGGGTTTGTAGAGAAGCCATCAGCTCATCAATAGACAACATTGTGAGATCCTTTGCCTCTTCAATGGAAATCACCACTGCATCAAACTTCATGGGTAAGCTCCTAAGGACTTTCTCCACAATCCTCTGATCATCAATGATCTTAGCATTCACTCTCAACTAGTTTATCAAACCTGAGAGTCTTGTGTGAAAAACTGAGATGGAATCACTGTCCTTCATTTCAAGAGTCTCAAACTCTCTTCAAAGCATCTAGAGCTTCACCAATCTGGCCTTGTCAGTTCCTTTGTAGTAGGTTTGGAGGATTTCCCAAGCTTCATTTGCATAGTTAGCTACTGCTATTCTGGAAAAAATGGCCTCTGTCAAGGCTGCTTCAATCAAACTCAATGCCTTAGCATCTTTCCTCCTCAACTCCTTCAACTGGTTCTTCTGGGTAATTGTGAGCACATCAAATGTTGTTGGTTCAGTTACATCATTGAACCCACTGACCACAAACTCCCACAAATCATTGGTGACCATAATGGTCTTCATCTTCTTCGCCCAAACATCATAGTTTTTTCCATTAAAGGATAGTGACTGTTGCCATCTCTTTCCTTCATCTCCAGCCATGTCTCCTAGACAATAAAAACTCAATACTTAGATAAAAAAATTCCCTAACTCATGAGGAAATGGGGCCTATGGCTCTGATACCATGTCAAAATTTTTGATTACACAGAAAAAATCACACATAGAGCTGTTGCTTTGTTTCCCCAAAATAGAGGAATACAAATGTGGAATAAACAAACAAAACAAGGAGACAAATCTAGGCATGCAATGTTTTCCTTTTTATATTAAATATGCTGGAAATGGAAATATAGGAAAGATTAAAACATAAACTACTGAAAGCTAACTCTAAGCTACAAACTTCTAACTTTTAGGAGCTTCATGAGCTGCTCAACCAAACACACAACAAAATTTAGGAGCTGCTAGGAGCTCAACTGATCAGAGCTACACAAAGCTCTTTAGGAGCAATCACCGCTCAATCAAAAAACAAACAGTTGATGTTGTTCAGGAGCTTTTAGAAGCTCACACAGAAAACATTCTTTGTCTATAGACTACTGCTACACATAAAATTCTTCAACTCTAACTGAGTATTCTCAACTAACTCTTCTCCACTATTGATAGAACAATCTTCCTTCATTATTTTTGTCCTTTAACTCATTCCCTCTCAAATTCAAAATTACCTACTAGCATTGAATTGGAGTTCAAAAATTCCTAACTTTATTAACTTCTTCTGTAGTATTCAGGTGCCCGTCAGGAGCAATTGGGAAGGAAATCCCCAAAACAATCTTTCAGCTGTAGGCATCAAATGCCCCTGACAGGTAGGTGGACGGGAAGAGGCTCAAGAGCGTTTAATTTTCCAATAGTTTTTCCTCCTTTTTAAAATAAAAAATAAAAAATTGGAATACTTCCTTGATGTTACAAGAGAGGAAAACTTGTAAAGCAATTGGAAGATTGGAATATTCCTCAGAAGATACCTAAACCAGTTATTTATATTTCTAATATTTAACTTTAATTATACAAATATACTTTAATACTGAATTTCCACACATAAATATTAATACAAATAATTATCATTAACTCTAATTGATATCAACTATAGATACTTAATAATTCATACATTTTCTCCAAGTTTATTTGACAAAATTTTTAGCCACTATAAGGTATGGATTTCTGAGGATCAATAATATAAAAATTATGACAAATGAAAAAACAATTCTTGACACAAATGCAGCAACACAGTAGCAAACGGGCATGTGGCATGTACATGCAATAAATTACAAACAATTGACTCGTATGGATGAAAGGGATGTAATTAATTGACACACATGTAGATGGAACGAGTGCGGGAGTTGGATCTCATCTACATCGATATTTAAAGTCTTAGTCAATCTTAACTTCTGCAAAAAATTAGAAAATAGGAGGAAAGTATGATCTCTGGAATCTTAAGAAGTTGTGCGCCCATGTGCAATTGTCAAAAGTGTTTTGTTTTTTCCAGCCACTTAGCATGAAAAATTCTACCCTAAAAACACTACTATATTCTCTCTTTCTCTTCTAATAGTATATTATGCAAACTTTTTTTATTACAAATCCTTCTCCAGTTGAAGTTTAGGCAAAATTACCTCCTTCCCTGTGTTATTACTTAACAATCCTTCCTTTTCTGTTAGTCAAACATTATTCCTTTCGATGCACATATTTCATTATTTTGCATGCCAGCTAAAAGCTGAAAATATACATGATGTTGTTGATGTAGATCCTTTCTAATCATTTTAGCAATTCACTTATTTATGAGCTAATATAATAAAATATTTTTTTAATTCAATCAACTCTGTATGATTATTTCTTTCAATATAATGTTAGTGTTGTGAGAATATTTATCTATCAATTGGTATCAGAGTAGGTTGGAAAATTATTTATTGTGCAGGTAGCAAGATCAGAGAAATGGTTATCTTCAAATGGTAAATAGAAGCAGATTGTTGTTTCAACTTTTGTTGTTTACAGGAGACAACTATGATTAATGGAGTATTAAAATGAAGACCCTACTATTAACCCAAGATCTCTAGGAATTAGTAGAAGTGGAATACAAAGAAATTTCATATTAGAATGCTTTGAATGTCTAGATAGAAAAGCAAAGAACTTAGTTGAGAGAAGATAGAAAGAAGGACAACTGAGCTCTATTCACCATCCAATTTCCATTGGATACTTAAAATTTCCCTTTGTATTGTTGGTATGCCAAAATCAAAGGATGCATGGGAGGCTCTACAAATTGCATACCTCAAAACTAAAAAAACCATGATGGTATGAATTAAAACCTTTCAAAGAGAATTTAAAAATTTAAGGATGAAAGGAGTTGATTCCATTCAATAATTTATTACTACAACTTAAGGTATTGTGAATCAGCTTACAACTCAAGGAAAAATTGTAACAAAATAAAAAATTGTAGAGAAAATTCTCAAATCTCTTCATCTAAAATTCGATCCATGGTGATAGCCATTGAAAAAAATATGGGTCTAACCAACATCAAATTTGTAGAATTGATAGGTTCATTGCAATCTCATGAGAAGCATATGCAATGTTCTACAAAAAGCCTAGTGCAAGCTTTCCAGTCTACTAAAAGAATTGAAGAAAAGTCTACAATTCCTCCATCTCACAGAAATAAATATCAAGGTGAGTCTTCTTATAATAATAGAGGATGATATTGAGGAAGAGGAAAAAGTTATGTTGATCATAGAAGAATTTATTATAGGTATTGTGAGCGGTATGAACACTTTGAATCTAAATGTAGGAAAAATAAATCTGACTTAAATAAGTCAAGAGTCAATTATACTGAAGAGTCATCTAAAGATACAAAATATTCCACATTCTTTACATGTAATTTGGAAAAAGAACATCAAAAGGATGTGTGGTTCATAGATAGTGGATGCTCAAATCACATGACAAGTAAATCTGATCACTTTTTCAAATTAGAAGATTCTATGAGAATTCATGTTAAATTTGGAGATGATAAAGAGGTTGATGTAGTGGGAAAATTTACCCTTGTAGTGAAGACTAATCAAGGAAAAACTACTCATATTCATGATACTTTACTTGTGCCAAAAGTAAAACATAATATTTTGAGTATAGGGTAGCTTGTAGCAAAAAAATATAAGTTTTTTTTGTAAAGACGGTTGTCGTTGCACCAAAAGATTGACCTGTCAATGCCCAATACAACCACTAGAGTTAATGAATCCATAGGAGCTAGTTAATCCATGTCATGAACTTGAGCACTACATTGCATAACACAAGGAGACCAAGGGCGCACACCTTGCAACAATCACCCCCAGTGCAAGTGAGGGATTCAAATTCATGAGCTAGGCTTTGATACCAATTGTTGCAAAGACGGTTTTGATTGCACCAAAAGATCAACCTGTTAATGCTCGATACAAATTCTAGAGTTAATGAATCCACGCAAGGTAGTTAAGCCATGCCACGAACCTGTGCATTGTGTTGCACAACACAAGGTGACCAAGGGCACACACCTTGCAACAAGTTTGTGTTTGACGATCACTACAACAAAATATTTGATAAAGAAAATTATTAGATCATCTTGCAGAAAAATCTTGTATGACAGAGAATATATTATTTTTTCTCTCATTGGTCTCTACTAAGATGCATGCACTCAAAGAAACCATAGGTGATTCATTGTTATGACATCTTGACATTATGGTCACTTGAATTTTCAAGGGTTGAGTTTTCTTCATAAGAAAAATATGGTGAGAGGACATCTATCAATACATGCCAAAGAGGAAGTTTGCTTAGGATGTGCACTTGGCAAGTAGCACAAAGATGTTCTTTCAGTGAATAAATCATGGTTGGAAAAATCTCCTCTAGAGATTGTGCATGTTGACATTTGTGCTACCATGTAAGAGGAATCATTGTGTAATAATCTTCACTTTTTACTTTTATTGATGATTTCTCTTAACACACATGGATTTATTTTCTTAAGAAAAAATCTAAGGCATTTGAATGATTCAAAAATTTCAAGGCTATGGATGAAAAATAAAGTGAGTATTCTATCAAAATAGTCAGAACAGATAGAGGGGGAGAATTTAATTCCAAAGAGTTTTATAATTTTTGCAACAAGAATGGCATTAAGAGACAACTCACAACAACATATATACCTCAACAAAATGGTGTTTAAGAAAGAAAAAGACATACGATTATGGAAATGATACAAGTATACATTGAAAACAAAAAATATTTCAAATAGTTATCGGGGAGAAGTAGTTGCAATGGAAATATATATCCTCAGTTGAAATCTCACAAAAGAAATTCATAATATCATTCCAAAGGAAGCCTAGAGTGGTCATAAGCCTTTAGTGGCTCATCTTTGAGTATTTTGTTGTTTAGCATATGTCCATATTTTAGTTTAGAGATGGAAGAAGTTGGATGCAAAATCACAACTTTGTATCTTTGTGGGATACTCAGTTGCTGCTAAAGGATATAGATTCTACAATCTTGACATAAAGCAATGGATTGTTAGTTGGAACATGCAATTTTTGATGGAGGAGTATTGCAGAGGAAAGATGATGTACAACAAAATACATCAATAATCATGGGCATGGAAGATAATAGTGTTCCTCCTCTCCTCGCAAGCTCAAGTGGAAGTTCAAGCTCAAGTCACAGTCCTCCAAGTTCACCAAGTTCTTCTAATAGCACAAATTCAATTGATAGTTTACCTCTAGCATCAACTCCAAGAAAGGTACAAAGTTTAGCTGACATTTATCAGAGGATTACAAATTTAAATCCAAATGTAAATTTTTCTTTTCTTAGTAAAATTCAAGTTAAACCCCTCTGTGTATGAAGAAGTAGTGAAAGAACAAGTATGGGTTGATGCTATGAATGAGGTAATAAATGCCATTCATAAAAATAATACATGGAAATTAGTTCAACTTTCCAAAGATAAGCATGTAATTGGTGTCAAATGTATTTACAAGGTTAAATATCATGCAGATGGTTTAGTAGAATGCCACAAGAAAATATTAGTTGTCAAGGGATTTGCACAAACAGCTGGAGTAGATTATTCAAAAACCTTTGATCCAGTTGTCAAACTTGATCTAGCCAAGATTATATTGACTATTTTTGCACAATACAAATGACTAGTATATCAAATCAATGCAAAATCAACATTCTTTACATTGTTTATATGGATGAGGAATTATATGTGGAATAGTATATGGGTTATGAAATTTTAGGAAATAAACACAATATACAAGTTGAAGAAAGCTCTTTATGGGTTGAAGCAAGATTCTCATGCTTAGTATGCTAGAATTGTTAGTTATTTCATGAAGAAGGGATTCAAAAGAAGCCACTCAGAGCCCACCTTATATTTCCACTACATTGGTAATGATATTCTCATATTTTGCCTTTATGTTGATGATCTTATTTATAATGGTGAAAAAAAAGTTCTCATGGAGAAATTTTAAGTAGAAATGGATTTTTTTTTGAAATTTCAGATCTGAGACTCATGCATTATATTATTAGTGTGGAAGTGCAATAAAAATAAGAAGGTATATTTCTTTCTCAAACCAAGTATGCAGTTGATTTGTTGAAGAAGTTTAGAATGATGACATGCGTAATAGTTGCAACCCCCATTGCACTTGGTGAGAAATTAACCAAGAAAGATTTAAGTTCCAAGAGTGATGCTACTTTGTATAGAAGTCCAGTTGGGAGTCTCATGTACCTCACAACCACTAGACCCGATATTTTCTATTTTGTGAGCCTTATCTCTTAGTTCATGTAGGATCCACATGAGTCTCATTAGTGTGCTAAGAAAATAAAATTAAGGTATGTGAGTGGTACACAAAATTTGGGTATTCATTATTCTCTCACTAAAAAAATTGAGCTAGTTGGTTACACAAATTCTAATTTAGCTGGTTTAGTGGATGATAGAAAATCAACATCTAACTATGTTTTCTCACTTGGCTCTAGAGTTGTATCTTGGAGTAGTAAAAAAATGGAAACAATGGCTCTCTCTTCCATAGAAGCAAAATATATTGCAACATCAACAACCAATTATCAAGCCATATGGATTATAAGGATATTGGAAGATCTACATTTGGTTCTTGAGCATCCCACAACTATTTATTGTGATAATAATAGAACTATTTTAATGACCAAGAATTATGTGTTTCATGCTAGAATGAAACACATAGAAATCTGACATTATTACATTCGTGATTTGGTTCAACATGGGCAAGTGGAGTTACACTTTAGTCCTTCATTTGAACAAGTTGTTGATATCTTCACTTAAGCTCTTCCTACAACTAGCTTTGTTACCTTCAGACATTAGTTGGGACTCACCCCTATTGATCATTTAGGGGGAGATTGAAGATAAGAACTATGCATGATAAATCTACAAGATCTTATCTTACTTTTTCTATTTTTTGTTTTTTAGATTTTTAATAAGAAAACAATAGTTTGCATACTGTGTAGTTTTTTAGTTTATTTTTTCTTATCTTTTGTAGTTATTTATAAACTATAGTGTAGGAAAATATACTCCTTCACATTTTCACACTATTTTTGGGTCCCTTAATTAAATTGAACTTAATTAATCCTCTAATTGGCCTAATTATGCATTTAAAAGCCCAATTAATCTTTTTTTCTGAAAGGGAAACTTGTATTAAACAATTTCATGCATTAATTAAATTTCCTTGAAATTGGTGTGTGTTGAAGATCAAGAATAATAAGAGGGGGGGGTGTGAATCAATATTCCATAAAACCATAGTAAAATTCATCTAATCATTATCACAATTTTGAGTGAATTAACAAGAAGGAACATAAAAATAAGTTAATGAAACCATACACATGAACATGAGGATTTTTATGTGGGAAATCCAAAAAGGGAAAAAACATAGTGAGGGTTAACTCACAATATATTATATTCGGATACAAAATATTGCAGGGTTCATTGCTAGGACTCACTATCCTTAAAAAGGCTCACTGCTTGAGTACAAAAGATGGCTAACCGCCAAGATACAAAGATAGTGGCTCACTACCAAAAGATTGAACTAATAGGATACACCTTCAATGTGTAGGGTTCAGTTCCAATCAAGCTCAAAATATGGAGTACTGCCTCACACAATAATTGCTTGACAAATCCTCATTGATCCACAACTGATAAATCATTGTAAGGAAAGAAAGATGCATAAACATCTTCCAAATGCCAATCTTATAGGAGAAATAATGCAGTGGTACTTTTAATTTAAATTACAAATACAATTCATTTAAGAAACACATACATAGGAACAAATAGATAAATCCACACACAGAATTGAACACCAGATTTACATGAGAAATCCCGTGTGGGAGAAAAAACCACACAACAAGTAAAGTCACCTTTGTATTACAAGTGAATAATATTCGATATAGAGCTCCAACTCCACTTTTAGATGTTAATTCTCAACAACATACATTCCCTAATCAACCCTCTATGTAGATTCTCAATACAAATTTGTTCTCTCACACCGCTACAATGCTCGTAAACATACAATGCGAACATTAACCAATTGATCAAACTTTTCCACAATACAAAGTGATTCAATATATATTATTATCAACTAGCCATGGCCGCTTCAGTTCTAGAAAACCAACTATTTCAACTGTAACATCATGTCACTTTCAATTTCCAAATCAATCAACCAACCATCAACAATCAAGCAACCAACCATTGCTTTCCAACCTAGAAATAGTTGGGTCCACCATGACATGTGTCTGTGCCCGCACACCCCACGAGTCACTTGGACCCACCACAAGAGGTGGGGTTAGCGAAAGTGCTCTTAGATTTAATTCAATCTAATCATTTATCCAGCCGACAGATGTCAACCACTCAACAATTTTTCTCACTCAATAGAAGTCTATCGATCTTGATCACAAAGGAGTGTAGAGTAAATGAGCATTATTGGATTAGTTCTTATCATGACCATTGATGAACATCATATTATATCACACTACCATGGTGCGGGCCCACCAAGACATGTAAATTGCTTGTTCAATTCCAAATAATTAAGATGGGAATCTATAATATTCACAACAATTCTCTAGGAAAAAGACTTAAATATTTAACTCCCAACATGACATCATGTCATCACTACTTACCAATAGTGCGCACCCCATAAAAGTCTGTCGGGACCCACCATAAGGGGTGTAGACACTTAAAATGACCTAGGCCTCGCAAGCTTATTTTTTTTCATCTTTTGTCCTAGCATAATTATTACATTTAATTATATCCTTGGTCCACATTCAACTATTAATTAAATAATTCATTATTATTTAATTAATTCATGTCTGTTTAGTCTTCATGATTATTAAATAAATAAATTTTATTTATTTATTCGATGTGTCACTAATGGTCTATAATCTTCTTACAATTAAATAAATTTAATTTATTTAATCTCTTTATGTCTTTCCTCGATTATTAAATAAATGAATTTTATTTATTTATTTAATATGTCACTAATTCTCATTATTAAAATGAATTTATTAATTTGTTTAATTATTGGTCTACACATTCAAATTAAATAATTATCTTTAATTATTTAATTCTCCTTTATTTAACATTTCTCTCATTTTAAATAAATTAATTATTTAAAATGATCTCATTTTATTAACTGCCACTTCATTTTGGTAAATAATCTGAAAATCAATTATTTATTGTCACACAAAATCCATATTTTGAATTAATTTAATTCAAAATGGTAATCTTCTTCCAAAAATCAAGTAATTGAGCAAATTCTTGATTTTTCAAATCTACTTTTCAGTTCAACCTTTATCCTCCTGATTTTTCAAATCTTACAAATCAAGTAGTCTTTATCTTCTTGATTTTCAAAAATCTTTATCTTTTTATCTCTTTTGTCACATTTATCCTCAAGTGTCGATTTGATTTTTATCAAATGACATCTTGACCACTCATTAATAATTTTTCCCAACACTAATTAAGGATTGTCACATGAAATCTCATCCATTGATTTTAGGATTTTTTAGCTTTCAATCTCGTTCGTCCGTCCAAAATTACATTTTTAATAAAATGCTAATTTGCTCACATTCTCGGGACCACTTCACTATTCTGACATATTTATGCTTAGAATTTACTTGGCATTTAGTTTATTGAATTGGATTTCTTGTCATAGGCATAGTCATTATTTGTCATTTTCAAATCCTTTAAAGCTTGTTTAGGACATTGTCATAGTCAAAGATTGCTCACACACACGATCTGAGGGAAATAATTATATTTGCAACAAGTTAGAAGGGCTATGAAGGTGATTCATGGAGGCTTCAAAGGCAATTTGGTATAATTGTTTTTATTTTATTTTATTGTCTTCCTTTGTGCTTCATAGTTAATGTTGGATTTTATGTTTAATGCTCTAATCTTCTAACCCCATAAAATTGCATTGTTACATTGGTGAACCTGACATTCATTTTTGCAGTTTTCGTACGGACTTCATCGGCTTTTTCTTGCAACTACATGTACATAACGACACAATCGCAACATTCTGAGACGGAAACGCCCTGTCGCGATGCATTCACATTTGGAAACGTCATTTTCATTAACTTTAGTTTTCATTAGCTTTAGTTTTATTAGTTTAGATTAATTTACTTTAAATTAATTTAGAGTTAGATGTAAATTTAGATTTAAGATTTTTAATCTTTCTAAGTTTGTTTAAATTTAAATTTTTCTAATTTAATTTAGATTTTAATTTTAATTTTAGATTTTTAGTTTAGAATTAAATTCTTTAATTTATATTTTATAATTTTAATTAGAATTTAATTAGATTTTTAGATTTTTAAATTAGCTTTTAGCTAGAGTTTCTTTTTTGTGACTTTTAGATTTCCAAATTAGATTTTCTTTCACTCCAAAACAAAATTTCAGCCATTTGACTTTTCAGTTTCAGACTTTCAAATCGTATCACTTTTAGATTTTTAAATTAGCTTTTAGTTAGATTTTTTTTTTCGATTTTTAAATTAGCTTTTAGTTAGATTTTAGATTATATTTTTATTAGGTTTTAGATTTTAGATTACATTTTAAATTAGATTTTTTTTAAGATTTTTCTTAGATTTTAGATTAGATTTTTAATTTATATTTTTTAAAACTTTTAATTTAGTTTAGATTTCTAATTTCTAATTTAATTTAGATTTTTAACTTTTTAATTTAGTTTAGATTTTTAATTTTTAATTTAGTTTAGGATTTTAACAGATTGCATGTTTTAGATTAAATATTTTTGGTTACTAATTCTTGTTGGAAGCGTGTGGCATTTACATTTCATGGGTCCAAGACAACTTGATCAAACTTCTAACTTGTGATTTTGTAGGTTTGAGTGTCCAAGACTGTCACTTCTAAACATCGTGCTTGTAATTTTTTAGATTAGACAACATTTCATTTGGTGCAATAAAATGAACATGCTTGCAATACTGTCTAACTGTGTTTGAAAGTGGTAGGCGAATATGCTCTCACCTTATGAAAACTAGGTGATTAGAAAGCCAGACCCACTTAATTTTTTTTGTCACCCTGATGCAATAATCATAGTATCCTCTCCCCTTGCATAGTCATGCAATCTTGGGTGTAAGAGAAACGGTTATTGCCTCTAGAAATTGGGTCTTCCAGGGGATTTCATCACCTCTAGGTGACTCAAAACGGCAATGAAGCTAAAGCCAAGCTACCCCCGACCAGTATATAAATGTGAATCTTAAGGGAAAACCTAAGATTATGAGTGTGGATGTGTCATACAGACCAAGTATTACTCCCCAAAACAACAAGTTGAGGCACATTTTCCAACATGCTCCCACTTGACAAAGACTTACTGGCTTCTTCAAAACTCGAAGTTATTTAATATATCATTGGCCCCAAGGCCCATAGAAATAGCACACCACCTATACTTGTTTGTGCTCATTGGTTTCATTAATGCATCTACAACATTTTCTAGAGTATCCACTTTTTGAAGATTAACCTTTCCATCCTCCACCATATCACAAATGAAATGATACTGTACATCGATATGCTTTGTCCTAGCATGGATAGTGGGAATTTTTGCTAAACAAATAGCACTTCAACTATCACAAAATATCATAATCTTCCCTACAGGCATGTGTTGCTGCCATATATTCTTCTTCCGTAGTAGATAAAGCGACTACAACCTATCGCTTGCTCATCCAACTAATTGCACCACCAAATAACATGTAGATGTATCCACTAGTGGAAATTTTGTTGTCAATGCCCCCTGCCCAATTAGAATCTACATATCCATGAATGTTGAGAGATCTATGTGATCTTACCGAGTTTCCATGATAACACAATGCATACACTGAAGTACCCTTCAATACCTAAGAACTATTTTCATAGCATCCCAATGCGGCCTTTCGAGATTAGCCATAAAATGACTAAGAACTCCCACTTCTTGAGTAATGTCTGGTCTGGTATAAACCATTTCATACATTAAACTACCAACCACACTTGCATAAGGCACCCTAGTCATGTCCTCCATCTCAGTAGGAGACTTTGGACAATCTTCAATAGATAGCTTTGTTCCCTGCAACATTGGAACAACTAGTTGCTTGCAATCTATCATACTAAATCTCTCAAGGAAAAAATTGATATACTTGCTCTAACTGAGCCAAAGCTTTCTACTTCCCCTATCCCTTCTGATTTCCATACCTAGAATATACCCTACTAGACCTAAATCCTCAATTTCAAATTGTGCTAACATCTAAGATTTTAGATCAGAAATCATACCCTTACTATTCCCAAAGAATAACATATCATCCACATATAGGCCAATAATAAGTAAACAATCATTCTCAGTTTTGTAATACACACAATGATTTGATTTTGATCTTACAAAACCCTTGAAGACAACAAAAAAGTATCAAACTTCTGGTACCACATTCTAGATGATTGATTCAAACCATATAGAGATTTCTTTAACATGCAAACCAAATTTTTTTTACCTCTTTCAATGAAGTGCTCAGGCTAGGACATATAAATCTCTTCTTCTAGATCTCCATAAAGAAATGTTGTCTTCACATCCATCTGCTCAACCTCTAAGTCATATGTTGTTGTAAGTGACAATAGAAATCTGATAGATGTTAGCTTAGCTATAGAGTGATCTGACAATACTGGTTTACAATTGGCTATATGGCCAAGATCTATGGACCAAATGGAAAGCGCCTTTAGAAAGGAAATGATATGACAAGAATAAGCTGGCATTCAATGTCATTAATATGATATCACAGTACAATGATTATGATTGATTACAAATAGAGAAACCCATATATAGCCAAGGGAGAGACATCAGAAGGGCATGCATGAATTATGACAAACCAGGAATCTTATGACATAAACTAGGAAGACTATCCTCCACCAGATGGAGGAATAATCACATGATGTGTCCACAAAAGGTGGAAATGATGAGGTGATGAGATGTCAAGTCCACCAAAAGTCGAAATTCTCCAACAACCTCCTATGTGGTCCCTAAGTAAACTTAACTAAGGTGTAATTATGACCTAGGACAAGGTACAAGATATTTAATTACACCAACACCCCCCCTTAAGTGCAACTTAGGGAGTAGTGCACAAATGCAAACAATGCAAGATGGGTCCCGGCTACTAGGCCATGTTAGGTACCCATGTACAAACAATGCAATCAATGCAATCTCTCACAAGCGAGGAAAGGGAGAAAACCTCATGGGACAAAACTCCCCCTCAAAAGAGAGATGAAATACAAAAAAGTGAAATACTCTCAATGAAGAATGAGAAGGTAAAAACCCCATGTGAGGAAAAAGACCCCCCCATAAGAGAGAAGTAGAAGAGAAGCAAGGTAGCCCCCCCTCAATGTTGAGTCTCCTGCAAGAATGGTAGAAGCTCGACATTGAATGCTGAAGATGATCCAATCTCGCCGAACAACGTTCCTCCCCTTAGGAAGAAACAAAACCAAGGATGTATGCAGGATATCAAGATGTATGATGTGCGATGATGTCTCTGAAGAATGCTCAAGTGTCTCCATGTCGATGCAGAAAGCTGAACCACTCCAATCAGGTGTTCTAGGCCACACTGCTGAAGAGGAAAACCCAACATCTAGTAGAGATGAATGTAGAGCACTATCCAAAGACAATGATATCCCCTAGAGACAAAGCCTCCTCCAAATGCTATCCAAAAGAATCCACACTCACGCCAAACTGTGCAGAATGATCATGTAGAGAATGAACAAGAGGGTCAAAGTTTTCCCTCACAACAACTGAAGAAGGTTCATCTTCATCAAAGAGAAGATGTATGTCATCAATGGTGTCCTCCAAATCTGCAAGATGTGACTCCACAAACAAGTCTGAAATACCTGTTAGGAAGTCATCCAAAGTAACCATATCTGGAAGACTATGTATGTCCTGATGCACTGAATCACTAGGAGCCAAAATTGTAGCAACACAAGCATCATCAAGTACAACAGTCGATAGAGGAGATGAAGTGCATGGCTCAAGGACTGGATCTGAAGTGAGTATGCCCAAGTTCAAGAAGCCAAATGTCTCCTCAGAATCATAGTTGTGATCAACAGTCGAATGAACAAAGTCATCATCAGAAGCAAATTGTGCAAAGGAATACAACCAAGATGAATGATCAACCACCCCAGTAGCAATGACATCTCTAGTCTCCGAGTCACGAATGATAACAGAATCAGGAGTGAACTCCACAGTTCTCCCATCTCCACCATGTGTAATCTAATAAATGGAAAGTAGATTGTTTGTCAAATGAGGAACACACAAGACATCCTGAAAAGTGTTTTCCCCAATGCTAATAGATCCCTTCCCTGTTACACTCATGTATGTATTGTTTCCCATCAAGATAGGAGACATTGAACAAGGCTGAAATGTAGAGAAGATAGTTTGTGAAGATGCCATGTGATGTGACGCTCCTGAATCTAGAAGCCATCTCCCTGATCCTGGACTTGAATGGGCACAAAGAGCTTGTCCTTTATATCCTGATATATATGTTTGACTTTTGTCCTTTTTAGACTATTTTGAAGTAGAAGGAGAAGAAGATTCAGACATTCTAGAAGGCAAATCAATGTGATTCTTTTTGAGAAGATTTTTCAACTCATCTATGTCCTTCTTATAACAATAATGTTCTTCATGTCCATCCTTCTTGCAATATACACAAAAAGGTCTCTCCTTCTTAGATGATTTCTCTTTTGAAGATGAATCTTTATGTTCTTCTGTGGAATTTGATGTGGATTGTGTGTTCTTCTTAGGCTTGTTCTTTGTCTTTTCTTTGCCACTTGAAGACTTCTCATCCTTTGCAACCAAGGCATGTGATTTTGAAGACTTCAAAGTACCCATTTGAATAAGCTTATCTTGCTCCCTAGTGAGTTGCATAGCAAAATCTTCAAAGGAAGGCATCTTAAACTGACTCCCAAAGGCATTCTTTGTAGCATAGAAAGTAGACACAAACACTGAATATTCAGGTCCTAGCTTTGAAAGAACACTTAAGATCAATTGTGTATCTGATTTCTCAATTTTACAATTCTTCAATTGTGTTCTTAGTGACTTGAATTTGGTGATGAAGTCTTGTATGTTGTCAAAATTACATGGATTGAGACTGATTAATTCATTCTCCAACAAATGTCCTTGAATTTCATCTGTTTTCCCAAATAATTCTGACAATGTAGTCCACATAGCCATAGGTGTATCCAACTGCTCAATGTGAAACAACAACTCAGGAGAGACATACAAGCACAAATAGCCAATGGCTTCTTCACAACTATTCAACCACTTATTCTTTTTAACTTCATCATTTTGTGGTTCACCATCAAGCCCATGAACTATCCTATACAATCTTTTAACTCTTAGCAATTTGTTCATTTCTGATTTCCATGTAGGATATGTAAGGTGTTAGAAGTGGAATTGTAGATGGCTCCATGATGAAGCAAGAACACAAATCAAGAGGAATGCAACCACAACCACAAGAAGAATCCCCCCCAAATTCACTCAATCAAAGAACCCCCCAAGCAATATATGATTTGGCACTTTATATTTAGTGCGTTTACAGTTGCTAGATGCCAAAAATAGCAAGCTAGACTTGATCTTAGTGCTTACAAATGCCAAAATAGGCCACAGTATCAAGTACAATTTTTGGTACAAAATGAGATCAATCTGATCATACCACTGAGAAATATAGGAAAAATCATGCACTTTCAAAAAAAATTGCACTCAAAAATGTTACTGTAGGAGCAAGATATGAGCTCCCGAAGTTCCCAAAATGAGGACGAAGCAACAACAACTACGAAAATATGAAAATTCTGGAAAAACCAGGCACCAAAACCAAAAACTGATTGCACAAATACGTAGAGCACAAAATTCTAGCCCAAATAAAAAAAAATTGCTT
>VDFB02095670.1:0-60225 GCA_007258455.2 Sequoia sempervirens | reverse complement strand
AATTTTATACCCATATCCCTTACATTTTTGAGGCCTAATAGAAGCGCCTCGTATTCAGCAGTATTGTTTTTGTTATCAAACTGCAAGCGATAAGCAAATGGGTATAACATAACTTCCGGAGAAGCAATGACTAATCCTGCTCTCGAGCCTAGAATTGAGCAACTTCCATCGAATTGCATTGTCCACATTTTTGAATTTTCATTCAATGCTTGTGTGGCGTATGCAAACATTTGCTCTTGTTCTATCACTTCAGACAGCATGGCATCTGTGACAAGACCCGTGTGTTGATATAACACTTGAGCTTGCAGCTCTTGTGATTTAACCACCGTGAACCGTGACTTAGCTTCAGGTACCAACTTGAAGCTGTCTTTCTTTAACGAGATTGTCGCTTATGACCAATCCAATTGAATCTTGCCTCTGAGATCCTTGCAGAAGCTTTTGCTTAGTAGCATTTCGTAACTAGTTGGAATGTCAACTATCAGGATTGTCATCATGATCTTTTTCTCTGGATAGGACCCCAATCTTATTTGAGCATCCTTCAATTGACCTACCAATGGCACCGGTTTGGATTCAAGTGAGTAGCACTTCTCGTGAGTTTTGGTGCATGATCATCCCAATGAGTTCATGATCTGCAAGGGCATGACATTGTCTAATGCTCCTGAGTCAATTATACAGTTGTTGAGTTTATACCCTCCCATATACAAGGATATGTAGAAGCGTTTCGACTTTTCTTCCGGCGATACGGAAGATTCTAGCAATGTAGGTTGGATTACAACCTGCTTCTTTACTACCTTGAGAATCTGATCTAATTGATCTGGGTGATCCTAGAGATACTCTAGCAGTAAGATCTGTACCTTCGTCTTCATCATAGAAGACACTATGTCAAAATTAGCTGAAGACGTATCTCAAGCATTTAACGTGGTGTTCTCATGTGAAGATTTGGGATTAGAAGTGGATGGCACTTCTTTTCCCTTCTCATTTGACTTTCGTCTTTCCTCTTCTTCTTTTTGTGCTTTGAAGTGTTGGGCACGTGTTAACACAAGTGTCGAAAGACTGTCGTGGTTGACAACAAGAGAGTATTGACGGTAATCTTCTTCTTGATTTACGAGTTCGTTGGTGAAATATCCCGTTGCGAAGTCGCCATCGAAGTTGTCCGTTTGTGGTGAGACAACGTTCGCATTTGAAGGTACGGAACTTGGGCTTGGAGTTGGATCTCCGACATATCCCATGATCTGATTCATCCTTTGATTCTCAGGGCATGTCAATCCGATGTGTTCGTTTGAATCATGGAAACAGCAGAACATATTAGACTTTTCAGCCTCTACCTGTCTTGGCAGAGGTCCTAAAAATTTAGGCTTATAGTTATTGAAAGGTTGGAAATTATTCCTCTTTGGCTGGTACAGGTGTTGAGGCTGGTACCGCTGTTGAGGCCAGTACTGTTGTTGTTGTTGATGCGGTAGTGGTGTGGGCAGTGTTTGCTGCCCTTGGTTAGGTGACTGCCTCTTGAGAATTGTCACCTCATTTGCTACCTTTTGTAGCAATGGATCTGTTGATGCTTGGACCAACAGTCTGATAGCATCGTCCTTCATCTTTCTGGTGGTGATCATATGATCCTCGTGCTCAATAGCCTTTTCTTGTGCGACTAGCAAGTCCTCTTCATGGCTTCCTTTTATGAAAAAGGCTATCTTTGAGGGAAGGGCATTGATGAAGCTACTCATCAGAATCTCGTCTGATGGATTGAGTGTATGAGAGAGACGTTTCACGAGGCGGCTAAACCTTGCTACGAAATCTCTCATCGGTTATGTGGGCTCCATCTTAGAGTTAGATAACCAAGCAAACAACTGATGGCTGTCTTCGACAGCTTTGAATCTTGCCAAGAACTTTTCACTCATGTCCTCCCAGTTTGTTATGATACCTAGTTGTAAGTGATTGAACCAATCGGCAGCATTCACCTCAAGAGTTTGGACAAAGAGTTGAACAGCGATATCTTCATGTGGTATGTAATGTCCCCTTCTCGAACCTGACCTTTCCAGTGACCGTTGGCCTTTTTCTGGAAACCCAAAGGCTAGTCGGAAGGTAAAATTAGGGTTTCCTATTTTTAAGGATGTCCTTGCTCAAAGTTAGTGGATTCAATGGCGGATTCTTTCTGGGTTTTCAGAGAGCTTCGCAATGGTATGTTCATCTCGGCTTTCTGAGCATTTCCAGGAATTTACTATTTTTAGTAAATTCTATTTTTGGCAGTAAACAGGTTGGTCTCAGGCAGTTGACTTTCCCCTTCAGTTGACTCAAGTGGCATATTCAGTTTCGGGCTTCAGAGTACAGTTTTGGAGAGATGAGCTCGTTTCACTTAAAAATAACATTATATTTTAAATGTTATTTTATCACCTTGGCCTAGCCAAATAACTTAATGTTATTTTAAAAGGTGGACTTGAAGGGTGGCGCCATCATTGAGGATATATTAAATTTATATTGAATTTATCAAAGTCAAAACTAAGCCTTAAGGAGGACGCATTTATTTAAGTGAGAAATTTAATTAAATGAAGTCAAAATTAAAGATGCATGGAAAAGGACGCCATCTCTTGTGATTAGGGTTTTGACTATGGAAAAGAAGTTAGGGTTTCAAGGAAGGTCAATAGAAACTTATAAAAGACAGCCTTGGGTTCTCTTTTGGATATCTTTTATCTACAGGAATGTTATGCTGCCGGATTGGCTTTGGGATTGCTTCGAGGAATGAAGGCCTCCTAGCTTGGGCCTTGCTTCTCGCTTGAAAGATAGCGACTAGTGGTGAGATAGTGTAGTTTGAATGTTTTATTGTGAGATTTCTGCATTTTTAGTCTTTGTGAGGATATGTAAATCAGTTCTATGCATATTAGTGGTTTTCTGGAGTTGCACATTCATTGTAGCAGATTGATGTTTTTAATCATAAGTCATAAAATACACAAAGAGTCGTTCTGGGTATTGTCTCATTGGTTTTCTCTGTTGGAAGCGACCCTTCATGAATATTTGCAGATTTTAATACGAAGCTTATGATTTTATAATGCAAATACGTCATTCCTTGTAGGGCGCACTTTCTAGAGTGCCTCGGGATCCGTGTCATTAATTATTAGCCATTTTTAGATGCCATTTCTTATTACTAAGTTAGGTGCCATCATTTTTAGGGTCTATTGCATCAGATTTGAGATCATTTGGGTGAGAAATGAGAGAGATATGAGCATATGAGTGAATTCCTAGGTTGCTGGTTTTTAATTTAAAAGTGCAGATTTGTGGAAAAACAGAATTTGTATTTTGAACATTGGAAGGTTTATTGTTTTGGCTCTTCTAATCATTCTAAGAAGAGATCTTTTGATGTAATGTTAAGCTCTCAAATTCCTATGCTACCAGCAGGCGAATGAACATCATTTTGTAAGCTGACAGTAGTACTGGCAGCGGTTCTTTAATCTTGCTCAATTCTGATTTGTAATTGCTTATCTGATATTCGGAAGTTGTTTTTGTAATATCTAGCATCTCCGTCATATGGTAGCTCCCATTCCGTCTCGATCTGGAAAGCACATTCTTGACGTCGAGTATTTACAGCATCATTGTTTAGTTTCATTCAAGTATTGTTTTTGTAATCACTCCGTCATATGGTCGCCCCTCACTCCGCATTGGATTGGGTAGCACATACTTGACATTGAGTTCCCTTTCAGCATTTAGAGTAGAAGACCCTCTGACCATATGCTCGCCATCATCGGCGCCATTCTTGGTTAGAGTTGCTTTCAGCATAAGCAGTTTGAATTTAGATCCTCTGACCAATGCTCGCCATCATCGACGCCATACTGGTTAGAGTTGCTTCAATACGTTTGGGTTTATCTTCTAACCTTAACAGGTACTTTGATTGTAATGTTGTAATTTGAAATTTGTGAAAAAAAAAAAAAAATTGGCTCGGAATATTTCATGGTATGGACAAAATGGAACAAGCAGTTGTGAATACTGAAATATGCTCACTGGGGTGTCTAGTCCTGTTGCCGTAGAATCTCGAGAAATGTTTCCACGATCCTTTGGGAAGTTCATGATGACCTCGGATAGGGGTTCCTCCTCGGGAATTTAGAAATAGAGATTATCATTTGATGTTGTTTTTAATTATCTTTCTTTCATATCTACACCTCGGATAGGGGTTCCTCCTCCTTGGGAATTTAGAAATAGAGATTATCGTTTGATGTTGTTTTTAATAGTCTTTCTTTCATATCTACACCTAGGATAGGGGTTACTCCTCCTTGGGAATTTAGAAATAAAGATTGTCGTTTAAGTGTTTGTTTTCAATAATCTACTTTCGGCCTACACCTCAGACAGGTGTTCCACCTCCTTGGGAATCTTGAGAACTAGCTTGCCATTTGATGTTGTTTCCAATAACCTTTATTTCAACCTACACCTCGGATAGGGGTTCCTCCTCCTTGGAAATCCTAACATAGAGTTTATCGTCAACCATTCCCAAATTTGATTCTAATTCCTCTTGCTCTGTTTTTATAGAGGAAATAGGATAGTTTTAGCATTAGCCTAGTTGTAGTTAAGAGCTGCCGAAACCAAAGAAAAACCTTAGTTGCAATGTATATGGTTTTATAACCTTGTGCCTCTACCAGTTGAGTCAAAAAGATAGGAATTTAGAATACTTTACTTTTTCACGCATATCAACAAAGGAGGGAGCTTCCCCTTCTAATTTGAAGAGCAGTTAATACTATCCATAGCTGTCTGTTGCCAATACGCGCTCCAAAGGTGCGAATTGTAACGCCAACAACTAGTCACTCTACAAATAAGACAATGAGTCTCCTCCATGTCACATCTAGAACAATAACTAACACACATTGGAATTCTACTACATACTCATCTACTCTGCCATGCTATCTCAATTAGGCCGACTCTCTAAAATGTATCTCGAGGTCCTTCTTGTCAAATCAATCCATAAGTCTCTTTGTAAAATAAGCATAGATGGCAATGTGACTATGTCCTTGAGTGATCATCTCGTGAAGAAGAATTGAAAATAAGATGACTTCCTCTTCCATCATAACATTTTGAGAAAGATAGGTATCCAACTTTGGACCCAAGTTTGTGTAATACCTTTTCCTAGATCCATAAAATGGGGGAAATGTCAACCTGCTCAACTTCTATTGCGAATCTCTATGGGGTTGTTGTGTAGGTCTCCTATCCACCCTTGGTCCACTCCAAAATTTGAAGTTGCAATAATTTGAAAATGTAATTTGATTTTTGGTGTACTCATCCATGCAAGCATTGATGTCACATGTTGCTAGATTCTACTCTTCTAACTTGCATGGAGCCTCTTCCTTGGGTAAAAGGGTGGGTTGGAAAGGTCTAACTACTAATCTAGCTAAAACTCTATTATGATTGTTTGGACCATCTGAATTACTTCCTTCACAAGTGATATTTTGAGTGGTTGTGGTGGTGTTTAGACTAGCATTCATTTTTTGTATGATTTGGAAGCATAGTTGCTTCCTTTGCTCCTATTTTTGGATAAACACAACATCTGCAACATCTACTACATGCTCTAGTTTTCTATCAATCCCTTCTTCTATCTTTTCATCAAAAACCAAAGTAACATCATAAAATTATTTTACTTCATCTTCATTCACAGTTGCAACATCGAACTTCACTGTGACATCTTCCACCTTCTCGTTAGCTGCAACTTCTCGCTCTTCTTTCTTTACTGCACCAATGAGCTTCACCACCCATATTTCCTCAATCGTCAGCAAATGTGCCAAAAAATCCTCTTCGCCATTTGCGGTGACCTCTTCGCTGCTCACCTCAGTCCTTTCTTCTTCTCTCGCCATGCCTTCCTCCTAGCATGTCTCGACTGCTACTTCTTTTGCAGGGGCTGCTCTCTCATTTCTTTCCATCCGACTCAGGCTGCAATTCTCTTTTCCGCCATCCTCTTTCTTCGTCTCACTCCTTTTCACCACTTTTCTCACTTTTTTCCAATTCTCTTTTCCACTATTCCTCAAACCATCTTTTCCATCACTTCACACATTTCGTCCTCTACATTCTCCCAATACTGCTCCCAAAACAATATCAACACGAGCCTACTCGTGATCCAACCCATCTTGCCTGCCGCAATTTTTCACAACTCACATTCCTCACAGCTTCAAGTTCTCTCTCTTGTTGCTAAGGATTCCTCACACACCTGCAATAGCTCTCACAAGCTTCTTCTCAACTGCTTCCTCACTTTCTAGTGTGAACTGCCTCACGATCAGCGATCTGTTACAAGTCCTCGTGGATCCTCTCCACTCTCAGGACTATCGGCTCCAATACCAATTGATGCAGGAGGGTGTAATAACTAACCCCCAAATCATATTTTTTTTTTTTTTTTTCTGGTTCTCACCAACGGATGTATGAAGGTTTTGTATTTAGTTTTCAGATTTGTTTGTACGTAGTTTTCACATGCCCTTCAAGGTATAATGATGACAAAGATATATAATAGTTTGCAATTGTAACATACAAGAACTTGATAGGAAAGTAACACTTTTTAAATATTCAAATTTTTCAATAACCAGACAGCGTTGATGAATATCAAAAAATTAAACTTTGGCTCACATTAACAGATCTACAATATTAGAAATATGTATTTTCCTGAGTGAGAAAATCATTCACAGATAGAAGCATTCAGACTTGTACATAGTCGCCAACTCAGCAGATAGGGAGTCTTCTCTAATCTTTCCTTCACCAATGAGATTGAGCTCACAGACCCCTGCAATAACTCACCCAAAGACAACACCAACAGCTACCGAAAGGTGACTTCAAACCCTCAATGAAGGTGCCAAGTCACAGCCGTTACCAGCATGAGGAACTTGAGATTTCTCTACCAGCCAAGTCGCCCTCCCTATAGAAGTTCCTAGACTCTCTTAAAAATCTACAATATCAGAAATATGTCTTTTCCTGAGTGAGAAAATCATTCACAGATAGAAGCATTTAGACTTGTACATAGTCGCCAACTCAGCAGATAGGGAGTCTTCTCTAATCTTTCCTTCACCAATGAGATTGAGCTCACAGACCCCTGCAATAACTCACCCAAAGACAACACCAACGGCTACCGAAAGGTGACTTCAAACCCTCAATGAAGGTGCCAAGTCACAGCCATTACCAGCATGAGGAACTTGAGATTTTTCTACCAGCCAAGTCGCCCTCCCTGCAGAAGTTCCTAGACTCTCTTAAAAATCATGTTCTTGGGCTCCTAAGAATCGTCTTGAAGATGCTCAACCAATGGCTCAATACCCATTTTGAATTTTCAGACTGTCTCTGAGATATGAGTATAAACCTTGTTTCAGGCCCTAAATGAAAGTGCCCTCAAAACTTTAAAATCACCACAAAATGTATTTAAATCAACTCCCATACTGATTCCAAGTTTTAACAAGCCAAAAATCCTCAATAACCAATTCAAAAGATGATCAAAATTCTCAATCCAAGTCTGTAACCTGCAACTTGAAAGCACAAATGAAGCCTCTAAATGAGACCTCCAATAACCCTCTTAATGTTGTCTTTCAAACATGGGGAGAGCGATCTACAGAGGTTTTCATCCCTACAAACCCTTATTTCCTCCAAAGCCAAGCTTCCAGAGAAAGACCCGTTCCAATTTCATAATCCAAGCATGTGAAAATGAGCCTCCCAAAAGACCTTTTATTAAGGATTCTCCAACAACCCTAAAATCCACGCCATTTTCAAAAACCTTTTCATTTAACTTAATTTTAAATCCTTCTTCAACTTGGGTAGCCAAAGAGGAGGCATTAAAATGAATCTTTTAATCTTAACTTTAACATTAGCTTCTTTCAATAGAAATATCTTCTTTTTTTCACCTTAGGCATTCCTCCCCTTATTGCAATATAAAATATTTTAAAATCTCGTTAAAATGACTCTAAGTCATTGAACTAGGTGCCATGGTACTCAACAATTAAATATAAAGTTACTTTATAATGGACCTTTTTCGAAGCATAAATCAAATATTAAAGTGATTTAGCTTTAGTAACTTTATATCAATTGAATTTGTGTTGATGTGACCCGCCTGATTGGGACCCGTTGACCCAAATTGACTTACTATTTTTAGAAAGCACTAAAAATAGTAAATTGTGCCCTAAAGCTTGACCCAAAGAGAAACTGAGGTGCTCGAGATGGCTCTCCGAAGACCGAAACACCACACCAAACCCCATGCTAAAAATAGTAAGTGTGCCTGAATCAACCCAACTGAAAGAGGACATCGTAAAAATGGGGACAATACAAAGAGTCATCCCCTCTACCAAACAACTCAAAACACCAAACAAGTTTCACAAGCAAACTCTGCCCAAATACAATATAAGATTACAACAAATTTCGATTTTATTAAATCAAATTAGTTTCAATTACATCAGCATTACAAAAAAAAAAGCTTTCATTCATTGGCTTCTCATACCATTTCCTTATTGCCTTATATGCAGCCACCCCACTACCAACCAGTAACAAAATACAACAATTTCTTTGCCACACGGCCTATACATTTTTCTAGCAAACTTTCATTATATGGATTTCTTTATTCAGCAATAACCATCATCATCGCTTGTTCTCTTCCTAGCGCTTGGTCTTTTCACCTCCTACCAAGCTTTCACAAGGCCCTCTCCTCTCGCACTCTTGGGGCCACCTTTCCCAAGTTCTATCTCTACATTTTATGACCTTTAAATTGGCATATCACAATCTGCATTTAATTTACCAGCCCCTTACACTTCACATAGCTTCCTTCCCCTTTACACGCAGTCCCTCCTTAATCTATTCTCTACAGTTGAGCCTTATCTTTCTGTTCAATGCCTCACTATCATTCCTAGGTTGAATTCTTTAAACCTATCGACCTTTTTTTTCCTTTTCCTCCTACAATCAAATCTACCTCTCCTTTCTCAAGACCGGTTTCCTTTGATTATCGGCCTCTCTCCCCTATCTATTTGTTGCCTTCATTCTTGTTTTTAAATCTGTATTTTTAGAACATAAAACGGAGGTATTCACTCCTATCGACCCCCTAGCTCTCCCCTTAACCGCTGGTTTTTCCATGCGTGGTGATTTTAAATCTGCACCTTTTTCATTTCTACTAGTCACAGCTTCCTCTTTTGTTTCATCGGTCCATCTCATGGAAGACGAAAAGGCAATTTTTTTAAACATTCATTTTTTTCTTTAGACTATCGGCTTCTTTTTCACACTGTTGCATGTTCCTTTTCTTTGTTCAATGCACATCATTCATTACCTCTAGCACACCCCTTTCACTTGAGTTCGATGAGTTCCTTTCTTTTTTTTTCTTGTTTTGGCCAATTCTCTTCAGCCTATCAACGTTCCCCATGCACTCGTATTGAAGATGAAAAGGCCAATTAAATCGTCCCTTTCAATGTTTAATTCTTTATTAGATTTTAATATGCCGATGTCTATTCAAATACCAAATAGTCCCATTCGATAATTATTGTGACATCACTTCCTGATCAGCATTCACGTCAACCAAGGTAATTGCAACTACATCGATTAAAATTGCTATTTCAATTCTTCCAAACAAAGGTTGTGGGATTTACCATTACATCTGCCAAAGTATAAGTTGAATGTCTCCAAGGTTGCATCCAATCAAATTTGAACATATTCAGCAATAATTACAACATCGACAAATTTGTAAACTTTGATGGGCTTCTCATGAGAATGTTGGTAAAAGTTGAATAGATTGACTTTACACCAACCAATTACATTTAATGAGACACCATTTCTTTATGACATATACCTACTTCCAAAATGTCATAATAAAATGTGGAATTTAAGAGGTTTAGGTGTTGATTCGACAGAGAGAAGTCAAACAAAACAAACCAAAATTGCAAAAACAAAACCAACAATATTTTTGGTTGGTACTGATTGCCTATCCGCATGTGTCCTCCTGCACCAGACACGACAGGTAGAAAGATTGTGAGCATAGGCTCACAATGGTGGAGTTGAGTAGTTGCACTACTCTTCCAAGTTGAATGCAACCTACAATGAACTCCATCGTTGTCCAAGTACTCAAATTAATCTTTCTTCTGCTTTTTCCAACATCGTGCCAGAACACGGACCACCTCCCTCCAACAACACCGCATCTTCCTCATTTTCCCTCTCATGGACTCATCCCACCAAAGCTTGACCTCCTCCACCAAATGCTTTCCACACTCCTCTCCTCCTCCATGGGTTCAAACCCACCTCTAACCATCCACCTCCACCAAATCCCTACAACATTCTCAACAATCTCTACACACAACAACGCAACATCTACAACATCTACTGCATGCTCTAGTTTTCTATCCATCCCTTCTATCTTTTCATCTAAAACCAAAGTAAGATCATAAAATTGTTTTACCTCATCTTCATTCCCAATTGCAACATTTAACTTCACTACGACATCTTCCACCTTATCATTAGTTGCAACTTCTCACTCTTCTTTCTTCGCTGCACCAATGAAGTTCATCACCCATTCTTCCTCAATCGTCAGCAAACGTGCCAAAAAATCATCTTTGCCATCTACGGCGACCTCTTCGTTGCTCACCTCAGTCCTTTCTTCTTCTCTCGCCATGCCTTCCTCCTAGCATGTCTTGACTGCTACTTCTTCCGCAGGGGATGCTCTCTCATTTCTTCCCATCCGACTCAGGCTGCAATTCTCTTTTCTATTGTCCTCTTTCTTCGTCTCCCTCCTCTTCACCACTTTTCTCTCACTTTTTCCAATTCTCTTTTCCACTTTTCCACAAACCATCTTTTAAATCGCTTCGCACATTTCATCCTCCACGTTCTCCAAATACTGCTCCCAAAACAATATCTGCACGAGCCTCCTCACAACCCAACCCATCTTTCCTACTGCAATTTTTCACAACTCACATTTTTTACAACTTCAAGCTCTCTCTCTTGCTACTCGAGATTCCTCACACACCTGCAACAATTCTCACGAGCTTCTTCTCAACCGCTTCCTCACTTTCTGGTGCGAACTACCTCACAATCAACAATCTGTTCACACTTCCACCTGCAAGTCCTGGTGGGTCCTCTCCACTCTCAGGACTACCGGCTCTAATGCTAATTGACGCAGGAGGGTCCTCCCTCTGCCAAACAACTCAAAACACCAAACAAGTTTCATGAGCAAAATTTTCCCAAACATAATATAAGATTGCAACAAATTTCGATTTTATTAAATCAACTAAGTTTCAATCACATCAACATTACAAAAAAATGCTTTCGTTCATTGGCTTCTCATGCCATTTCCTTACTACCTTATATGCAACCACCCCACTACCAACCAGTAACAAAATACAACAATTTCTCTGCCACGTGGCTTGTTCATTTTTCCAGCAAACTTTCATTGCAATGATTTCTTTATTCAGAAATAACCATCATCATCACTTGTTCTCTTCCTGGCGCTTGGTCTTTTCACCTCCTACCAAGCTTTCACATGGCCCTCTCTTCTCACACTCTTGGAGCCACCTTTCCCAAGTTCTATCTCTACATTTTATGTCCTTTAAATGGGCAGATCACACTCTGCATCTAATTTAGTAGTCCCTTACACTTCACATAGCCTCCTTTCCCTTTATGCGCAATCCCTCCTTAATCTATTCTATATAGCTAAGCCTTATCTTTATGTTCAATGCCTCACTATCATTACTAGGCCAAATTTTCTAGACCTATCGACCCTTTTTTTCCTTTTCTTCTTATGATCAAATTTGCCTCTCCTTTCTCAAGATCGATTTCCTTTGATTATCGGCCCCTCTCCCCTATCTATTCGTTGCCTCCATTCTTCTTTTTAAATCTATATTTTCAAAACATAAAACGGAGGTCTTCACTCCTATCAAACCCCTAGCTCTCCCCCTTAACCACTAGTCTGTTCATGCGTGGTGATTTTAAATCTGCACCTTTTTCATTTCTATCGGTCCATCTCATGGAAGATAAAAAGGCAATTTTTTTTAAACATTCATTTTTTCTTTAGACTATCGGCTTCTTTTTCACACTACTGCATGTTCCTTTTCTTTGTTCGATGCATTGCTTTCCTTTTTTATCTCGTTTTGGCCGACTCTCTTCAGCCTATCAGCCTTCCCCATGCACTCATATTGAAGGTGAAAAGGCCAATTAAATCTTCCCTTTCAATGTTTAATTCTTTATTGGATTTTAATATGCCAATATCTGTTCAAATACCAAATAGTCCCATTTGATAATTATTGAGACATCACTTCCTGATCAGCATACACGTCAACCAAGGTAATTGCAACTACATCGATTAAAATTGTTATTTCAATTCTTCCAAACAAAGGTTGTGGGATTTGCCATTACATCCGCCAAAGTATAAGTTGAACGTCTCAAAGGCTGCATCCAATCCAATTTGTACATATTTGGCAATCATTACAACATCGACAAGTTGGTAAACTTTGATGGGCTTCTCATGAGAATTCTGGTAAAAATCGAATAGATTGACTTTACACCAACCAATTACATTTAATGAGACATTTCTTTGTGACATATACCTGCTTCCAAAATGTCATAATAAAGATGTGGAATTTAAGAGGTTAAAGCATTGATTCGAAGAGAGAAGTCAAATAAAACAAACCAAAATTGCAAAAACAAAACCAACAATATTTTTGGTTGGTGTTGATTGCCTGTCCGCATGCGTGCTCTTGCACCAGACACACCAGGTAGAAAGATTGTGAGCATAGGCTCACGATGGTGGAGTTGAGTAGTTGCACTACTCTTCTAGGTTGAATGCAACCTGCAACAAACTCCTTCGCTGTCCAAGTGCTCAAATTAATCTTTATTCTGCTTTTTCCAGCATCGTATCAAACGCACACCACCTCCCTCCAACAACACCGCATCTTCCTCCTTTTCCCTCTCGTGGAAAACTACTTCGCTGTCCAAGTGCTCAAATTAATCTTTCTTCTGCTTTTTCTAGCATCGTATCAAACGCACACCACCTCCCTCCAACAACACCGCATCTTCCTCCTTTTCCCTCTCGTGGACTCATGCCCACCAAAGCCCGATCTTCTCCACCAAATGTTGTCCACACTCCTGTCCTCCTCTGTGGGTTCAAACCCACCTCTAACCATTCACCTCCACCAAATCCCCGCAACATCCTCAACCTCTCTACACACAACAACACAACATCTGCAAGAACTACTGCATGCTCTAGTTTTCTATCCATCCCTTCTTCTATCTTTTCATCTAAAACCAAAGTAACATCATAAAATTGTTTTACCTCATCTTCATTCGCAATTGCAACATTGAACTTCACTACAACATCTTCCACCTTCTCGTTAGCTGCAACTTCTCGCTCTTCTTTCTTCACTGCACCAATGAGTTTCATCACCCATTCTTCCTCAATCATCAACAAACGTGCCAACAAATCCTCTTCACCATCTATGGCGACCTCTTCGTTGTTCACCTCAATCCTTTCTTCTTCTCTCGCCATGCCTTCCTCCTAGCATGTCTTAGCTGCTACATCGTCTGCAGGGGCTACTCTCTCATTTCTCTCCATCCAACTCAAGCTACAATTCTCTTTTTTGCTATCCTCTTTCTTCGTCTCACTCTTCTTCACCACTTTTCTCACTTTTTCCAATTCTCTTTTCCACTTTTCCACAAACCATCTTTTCCATCACTTCACACATTTCATCCTCCACATTCTCCCAATACTGCTCACAAAACAATATTCGCATGGGCCTCCTCACAACCCAACCCATCTTGCCTGCTGCAATTTTTCACAACTCACATTCTTTGCGGCTTCAAGCTCTCTTGCTACTAGGATTCCTCACACACCTACAACAGCTCTCACGAGCTTCTTCTCAACCGCTTCCTCACATACTTTCTAGTGCGAACTACCTCACGATCAATGATCTATTCACACTTCCACCTGCATGTCCTGGTGGATCCTCTCCACTCTTAGGACTACCAGCTCTAATACCAATTGACGTAGGAGGGTCGTCCCCTCTACCAAACAACTCAAAACACCAAACAAGTTTCACAAGCAAACTCTGCCCAAATACAATATAAGATTACAACAAATTTCGATTTTATTAAATCAACTCAGTTTCAATTACATCAGCATTACAAAAAAAAAGTTTTCATTCATTGGCTTCTCATGCCATTTCCTTACTACCTTATATGCAGCCACCCAACTACCAACCAGTAACAAAATACAACAATTTCTCTACCACACAGCCTGTACATTTTTCCAGCAAACTTTCATTGCAGTGATTTCTTTATTCAGCAATAACCACCTTCATCGCTTGTTCTCTTCATAGCGCTTGGTCTTTTCACCTCCTACCAAACTTTCACATGGCCCTCTCTTCACACACTCTTGGCGCCACCTTTCCCAAGTTCTATCTTTGCATTTTATGTCCTTTAAATGGGCATATCACACTCTACATTTAATTTAGCAATCCCTTACATTTCACATAGCCTCTTTTCCCTTTACACGCAGTCCCTCTTTAATCTATTCTCTACAGCTGAGCCTTATCTTTTTGTTCAATGCCTCACTATCATTACTAGGTCGAATTCTCTAAACCTATCAACCTTTTTTTCCTTTTCCTCCTACGATCAATTCTGCCTTTTCTTTCTCAAGACAGATTTCCTTTGATTATCGACCTTTCTCCCCTATTTGTTCGTTGTCTCCATTCTTATTTTTAAATCTATATTTTTAGAACATAAAACAAAGGTATTCACTCCTATCGACCCCCTAGCTCTCCCCCTTAACCATTGGTCTGTTCATGTGTGGTGATTTTAAATCTGCACCTTTTTCATTTCTACAAGGCGCAACTTCCTCTTTTGTTTCATTGGTCCATCTCATGGATGATAAAAAGGCATTTTTTTTAGACATTCATTTTTTTCTTTAGACTATCGATTTCTTTTTCACAGTATTGCATGTTCCTTTTCTTTGTTCGATGCACATCATTATTACCTCTAGCGCGCCCCCTTCACTTGAGTTTGATGCCTTGCTTTCTTCTTTTTTTTTCTTGTTTTGGCCGATTCTCTTCAACCTATCAGCCTTCCCCATGCACTCGTATTGAAGGTGAAAAGGACGATTAAATCGTCCCTTTCAATGTTTAATTATTTATTGGATTTTAATATGCCGATGTCTGTTCAAATACCAAATAGTCCCATTCGATAATTATTGAGACATCACTTCCTGATTAGCATACATGTCGGCCAAGGTAATTGCAACTACATCGATTAAAATTGCTATTTCAATTCTTCCAAAAAAAGGTTGGGGGATTTGCCAATACATCTACCAAAGTATAAGTTGAATGTCTCCAAGGTTGCATCCAATCCAATTTGTACATATTCAGCAATCATTACAACATCGACAAGTTTGTAAACTTTGATGGTTCTCATGAGAATGTTGGTAAAAGTCAAATAGATTGACTTTACACCAACCAATTACATTTAATGAGACACCATTTCTTTGTGACATATACCTACTTCCAAAATGTCATAATAAAGATGTGGAATTTAAGAGGTTTAGGCACTGATTCAACAGAGAGAAGTCAAACTAAACAAACCAAAATTGCGAAAACAAAACCAACAATATCTTTGGTTGGTTTTGATTGTCTATCCACCCGCATGCTCCTGCATTTGATGTCATGTGTCTGTTATTTGTTGCATGAGTTGCAAGTCATCATAAGATGGATATATTTAGAAGATTTTAGTGCCCTTCTATTGTGGGATTCTATGACAACAAATAACAATATCGTATAATGTGTAATAGCCAAGAGGAAGGAGAGTTACATTAAAATCTTGACCAATTATGATAGGCAAATTATTTATCCTATGTTGCCTATTTTGGACAAGGAATAATGACAAGTCACACACCCACATTGGGCAAGTCAAACCAAAGGGTACAGATGAATTATTGATTTACTCTATTTTGCAAGCTATAAGAAATCTTGTAATGTCCTCATTTTCATGAGCATCACTATTCAAAGGATTTAGCCTATTCCTGACCCTCGTAAGCTAAGGAGCATTGTTAGAGGGTCTTCTTCAGGCAATTACCGAGTCAGTTGTTGGCTTCTACTCATTGATTTTGGAGTTAATCGGAGGTTTCTTGTGATTTGTTGGATGTTGGATAACATACTGTTTGATAACACACTGTTTGATAACATACGGTTGGATAACATCTGTTTGATAACATTTTGTTGGCTAACATATTGTGTTATCATATTGCACTTGGTGAGTTATATTTTAATATTATAATAAAGTGCAATTATAATATAATATTATAATGTTATTTGGAGACTTCTAGAAGAGGCCGACTTCTTGAGGAGAAAAGAATAAATAGAGGGTGTGGGCTTACTTCTCATTCATCCAAAAATTGTTATTTGATTTTGACAAGTCCATTGTGGAGCCAAGGGGTTTCTGCAGATTATTTTCATTGATCATTGGGAACAAAAACTCCCATCGATAGCATAACTGAGGTGGTGAAATATCCTCCGAAGGGTTGTATATCTGGAGTGGATAAATCGGTCCTTTCATTTGTGCTCAAAGTATGGCCAAGGGCCAATTTCTATGATTAGTACGATTTAGATTTGGAGATAGCTTTGCATTCTAATTGTAGGGTTCAATACAGATTTGCATTTGCAGATTGAAGAATAAATAAGGATCTGATATTAAATTTGCAGTCACAGCTGGAAGCAAGTAGAGACCACGATTTGGATCTTGGAGGCTTGGCTTTGCATCGATTCTTCCCTCTAGCTTGTGCGCACCACTCCTGGGTACATGGCAATGGATTGTGGAGTCATGGGGAGTCTTTTAAGAGCCTCATTTATTTATTATTGAATTTCAGATCAGAACAGGGGCGATTTCTCTAGGAGGGCAGAATTTATTCATGTAGGCTTAAATATGCATTGATTTCAATTGAAGGTTTAGGCGCTTATCTCTTGGAAGCTTGGCAATGATATTTGGGCATGATTATGTGAAGTTGCAGCTGTCTACAATTTATTAGCAAAGGTCTGATATTTTAACAGGGGCGGCTCATGCTAAGACAGATTTGGGTTGATGAAAGCTCTCATTCTTTGCATCCAAGGGACCACGTCTTTCCTCCACCAAAGGCGATTTGTACCAGGTTCTAGCATATTCATTTGGTTCATTTTTACATGTTAGAAGTTGCTGTAGATGCCTATGAACATTTATATCAGACTTGGCATTGTATGAGATGATATTGTAAACCCAAGAGTCTTGGCTAATCTATGTTTCTTTGTATGCAAATTGCCAATCAATAAAGGAGAGAAAGGTTGCTAGCCTAGTGTTTGATGTAATGTTCATTTTGATTCAAGTACTAGTTTGCATGCCAAGTGTTTGTGAAAATGTATCTTGGCTGTAGGTGCATGTTTTTCATTTAGAAATTATGTATGTGCATTAAAAGAAGTTTACATGCATCTAGACTATAGTTTAGACATTGTAGTGTTGATTTGCAAGCTTTGGAGTATTCTATTATCAGTTTACAAGCATACAATCAGACTGAAATCACAGACCAGAAAGTAGAAAATTTGCATCGAAAGTGTTTGACAATATTCCTTGAGCACATATTCATATCAAATTGGGCAAGGGATATTACAAATCTTCATGGGTGGCATTGGAAATCACGCCCAAGTTCAGCACCCTCTTTTGGGGGTTTTGTAACATGGTTTTGAAAACCATTTATGGTTTTCAACTTGTTCATTTGTCTATAAATTGGTACTTGAGGAAGTGATTTGATATGAGAATTTGCAGGTACATAGGTGTTATTGGAATGTTGTCGAAATTCTTCCAATTTTATTGCTTGTGAATAGTCTTGTAAAGACTTGCATTGCAAAAGTATTATAATCCTCTTTTAGATTTGATAATACGTTGAGCAAGTTTTGGAGTGGGTTTTTTTCTCCCGAAGAGCTTTCCCCACATAAATCATTGTGTTATGATATCATTGTTTATATGCTTATTAATGTGTTCCTCTACTTTCTGTAATATTTGTCTCAATTTTTAAGTTTTATGTACATCACTCCCTTCAAGATTAACATGGGAAGTTGTTTTCGCACACCTTGCTTCCTTACACCCTTATCTATATAGTATATATTGAGTTCATTTGATTACAACATGTATGTGGGATCTACAAAATATGTCTAGTAATGAAATATATATGGGATCTACTAAGATCATCTAACGGTAGACAATATATTAAATTCATTGAAATCATCTAAGCATGGTGTGTGTATAGGATGTATTTAATTTATCTAAAAACATGAGATACATCAAATTTATCTAAACTCTCTCAAACACACAAGAAGTCTAGAGCAACCATAATCTTGCTAAAGAGCACTTTCAAAACAATCAACCTGTATGGAACTACATAGCCTATCCTAATTCTTTCTTTAATACCCCATACAAAAATAATTAGCTTGTATGAAGCACTTGATGAATTTATCCAATAACACATTGTAAATGGGATTATATTTAAAATATCTAATAGCAGACTTTGTATGGGGTCTACATATAGGAATATATTGAGTTCGTCTTATAGTGTATATGGTCATGCTGAATTAATCTGATAATTGAGAGTCAAAAGAGCCCTACTAAATTCGTCTGATTTGTCTCATAGAATGCGAAAGGGCAAGGTGACTTTTTAGGTCACAATTAGCCACTATGTCTCTTGGGACAACTTAGACCTTTTTACAACAAAGGGGCTTTTTCGTTTTACTTTACATATAATATTTAAATTGTACTCTATACACTTAATTTAGTTGAGAGATAGTGTTTCTAACATCAGTTTTTGGATGCCAAAATAAAAAGGGTTTTTTTCTAGATTTTAGTGCTGCCAACAATTTTATATGTTTGTGAGATTTGAGGATTCAAACTTTGCATGGAAATTAGGCTTAGGTTGACAATGTTTTTATTTCTATACTATCCAAAAACTTGCAAGCAAAATTATCAGTTCCACATGCAATTGTTTGAGCTGAATTTGACATTTATTCTTTTCATATTTCAGTTGTATTTTATGTAATGATGTTACTTCGGAGATTAAGATCTATGGCAGATACAACAAATTGACGAAATAAACATCATTTCAAAGCTCTTCTATCATCTATGAAGTTATGTGAATAAGAGATCAAGAAACTTAGCATGCCTAATGTATGGGTTTAAAAGGAATTAGTATTGATATTAATCATCTTCCTCATAATACCTTTGCTATCAATGCTCCCCACATGTTGAAAAGAGATGTTCATAGAGGTGTAGGGATGAGATGTACAAAGCCTATATAAAACTAACTTGAACAAAGCCAGCAGAACCATTGTCAACAAAAATTGCAGCACTACTTATAGCTCAATATTCATATAGAAGATGGATGCATTATTCCTCTTCGGTAAACTAGACTTGGTTCTGGTTTGAAATTTGTTTTAGGCCAATTGCAGGTATGATCTCATAAACTTTGCATGGAATTAAAGCATTTTAATCTGAGAAATCAACACATTTGTAGGTTTTACAACACTGGACACGAATTAAATGAACATTTTGCATTAAAATGTCTACTATATTGTGAGATTCATAACAAGCTTTACTATTTCTTCAAAGTAAATCATGGCTCTCTATCCTATTAATAATGAGGATCAAAGATATGTAGCTCTATTCATTAGAGAGATAATCCAATATAGAGTCCACATTCTAAATAATCATGAACTCAACTTTTTATCTCAATGTTCATCTTCGAATTTTATTTTTTTTAAAATAATTTCAGAAGCACAACAAACTCATTGTAATTATGATTTAATTTTTATTTTCTACAATTTTTTATTTAAAAATAAATAAAATTCTGGCAATCCTATTAACCTAGTAAACAATAATATAGACTTCAAATTTCTATAATCTTACAATCTTTTAAATTAAAAAAAAAAAATCTTACAATCCTATTAACCTGATTTAATTACCGATAAAAAATAATATAAATTTCAAATTTCCATAATTTCAAACTTAAACCAAACATAAAAATGAACCAAACCTTACCAATAGACCTACATCCAGAGTACTTAACCCTAATATAACAGGAGTTTAAACTCGGTTCTCTCTTTTCCAAGCGTTTTCAAATTGTCTCTCAATCTTAGAAGTGTCCTCCATTACCACCACAAATTCCTTAGTTAACAACAGAGACTATATGGGTCCTACTGGATTAATCAAAAAGCAGAATAAATATGTTTACCAAATTCATCAAATAACAGAGTGTGCATGGGATCTCCTTAATACATCCAATAAGAGCTCATGAATGGAAATCTATTAAATTTACAGAATACGTAAGCACACCCATCATACATACCTGGCCATGCTCTGCCACAACCAGCAAATCCTTTGGTGATTCGTTTAAGTGTACATTCAATCCGCAATCTCTCTTCTCTGGGTCAGAGTCCAAGATAATGCAGTCATCGTCAACTTCCCTGATGTTCCGTTTCTTCTTATTACACTTCTTAGAACAAGGTGTCCTTATGACAGAAACCCCCTTCTGACCAGAAGGGTTTTTGCCATGAAAGGTTTTCTTGGTCTTGCGCTTAGGACTAATATCTTCATCCGACGAAGAGCTAATTTCAATAACAATTCGCCGAGGGCTCATTCTTTTTATCCCGATGAAAATCCAATTCAAAAGTATAAAACAAAAACCCTTAAACTTCCCGGTCCAGACTACTCCAATAAACCCCTTCAACTGCAGCAAATAAAATCAATCCTAATTGTACCCTCTGACCTGCATTATGAACCCAGTGTTCATAGTTCCAAACAAAATCCAGTCATCCTGTGGTAAAATGTCCTTTTTTTCAGCCTTTACAATTTCATCAAAGCTGCGTTGTTTTCATCTGAAAGAAATGGGATTTGAAAGATTACGGACCAACTGAAAGGCTCTCAAGGCTGGGCTGGGAGTGGAGATTGGAAAAAAGGGCCGTAGAATCCAATCTCGTCTCCTGACAAATTGAAAGCAGGCTGTTACAAATTCAAATCTCGCCCAAAATAACTACACGTACCTAACTTGTTGCAATAAATTTCAAATTGCTGCACAAACACTGCATGTTCAAAATCCAACGGTTACACAAATAATTATTTTAAAGGTGCTCTTTATTTATAGATAGGTATTTATGCTTGTTCTGTAATTGGTTACACCAATAATTATTAGTTCTGTCCAAGCAGAATATTAATGCATGTATTGCATGCAATTTTTTTAAATAGTGACAGTCTAACCAATGAACATCTAGAATTAAAAATTTGATCAAGAATTTTATATAGTCTATATTTAAATATCTATTTTTAAAATTGTTAAAATATATTTTATCTTTCTTTCTATTGGTTCATGTTGTGAATAGTTAGTGCAAAAATCAATTTTTATTTTTTTTCTAAATTATGTGCAATGCAATCATTTAATTCATTGAAATGAGCACTATTGCATACATCATAATAAAATTGCATTGTTGACTTTTAGAGGTAGTACTTTTCATTTTTCATTTAATAATTGGTAAGATTTTTTAATATCAAAGTAAAATTTATCTATATTCAATTAATATTTCAATAAAATCTATCCATTTGCATTAAGTAGTAAGGTAGAGATTTTAAAAAATATACATATAATAATATAATTTAGCAAGGCAAAAATTATAAAAAAAATCACATTATCAAAAGGATAAGAAGAAATATAAACATATATATATGGAGTTAAGGTAAGGGTTGTTGGTCGCTACGCTGGGTCATGGGGACACCCCTATAGTATCAAAAAAAAAACATATATATATGGAGTTATTATAATAATATATTTGTATCATTGAATTTTATTTTATTTTTTCTACATTAAAGTTATATTAATAACATTATACAACAACAAACAATTACATTACACCTATAGTTGCTTCTATTAACTAAATGTTTAAAACAACCAGGGACACCCCACAATTGGCTTCAATTTTTTCTACATTAAACTATATTAATAACATTATACAACAACAAACAATCACATTACACCTATAGTTGCTTCTATTAACTAAATGTTTAAAACAGCCAAGCACACCCCACAATTGGCAAAACCTAACCCAAATGTGTCTCTTGTTTTTTGTGGGAACTCTCGCTATATTATATATTTATTGAGGAGAAAAGTTTAGATAATTTTTTGGTTGTATATTTGTTTTTAGTATTATTTTAAATTTATTAATTCAATGTTTAATTTATTTTGTTTTGTGTATAGATAGGTTTTGGATGAGTTTTTTTTTTGTATTGGTGTAAATTCAATTTTAAAATTAGTTATTTTTTTTTTTTAGAGTTTCTCTCTTCTAAATATAATTACACATTCAAATTTTATTTTACTTTTCAAATTTCAAATTTTATCACTCTTGAGGTGGGAGCAACATTTCAAGTAATTGATAGTTGCTTATCAAATTACATGCTCAAATAATTTGAATTAAACATCTAGGGTTGTGTATTTAAAAGCAAGTCCTAGGATGTTAGAAGGCATCATAAAATTGTAGATCAAAGTATCCAAAAATTAGATATTGAACATCTAAGGACCATTAAAAGTTTATTCAAAGCAACTAGCATTACACTTCCATCATTCATTTGGTAGATGCTACACTTTAGGCATTTTTGTATTTTGTGTATCCTTCATATTTTCAACCTTATGAGATCAACAAAGGAGTTTGACTAGGAGCTAAGGAAGTTGCATGCTTCAATCTTCTCATAGCAAACCCCCAAAAGCATTCATTAAATTGTCCAAAGCAAATATTAGTCATAGGTGTACATGTTTTGGGATTCTACAACAATTACAAATAGAATCCTAATGGTTCAAACAAAACCACATGCAAACATATCTTGATAAAAAGTAAAGACTAGAGATAAATATATCATAGAGTTTGTAACAAAGAAACCATTTTGAAATTTGAAATTTAATCATAAAATTCTTTTTGCAGTCATGTCTTTCACATCAACTATTAATTTCTAATAAACAAAAATTAAACACTACATTACCTTTTGTTTATTTTTATCAAACTGCACCATTTATTTATTTAGGTATGATTAGTAATTAATTGTTATATCATTTATTAGACCTAGATAAATCAATTCATTATTTATAGAGCAGATTGTTTATTTTTCCTACATTGCGATGAGCCCAAATCTTCAATCCCTCATATTATTCCCTAGGCATCTTTTCATTGACTAATCATATCTAATTTATTGAATTTATTGGTTCTTCATAAGATGAAAGAATAAATTTATGTCCCAATTGTGGGATGAGGCACAAATATATTTTGAAAGTCCAAAATTGTCAAACATCTTTGAATGAAGGTCAAGGCCTACCACATGTAAATAAAGTTCAACTAAAGGGGGCTTCAAATGAAATGGGTTTAAATAAGGGTCCCTTTCCCATTTTAAAATACGAACACCAAAATATTTTTAGGAAAGGGAATTCGGTCAAAATTCCTTCATGCAAAGGTCCTTAGTTGAACCTTTTTACTTCTACTCACCTAGTTTTCAATAACAAAAAATGTTATTTTAGAAGAAGGTTTGAACAATGAAATAAAGTCATCATGACCCATGATTTTGCATAATTATATACCCTAGAATAAGATTTTTTTAAAGTATAATTTGTAATACATTTATTTATTTATTAGAGTTATTTTATATTTTATAGTTCATACATAGATGTTTCATAAAACATAAAGGTCTTTGTTCAACACAAGTGGAAAAAAATAAAGTTTCTAAAAAATATAAATATACCCCATATTGATGTCCTTTTCTATTGAAAATAGTTTACAAAATATACACCCATTACGTTTCAGTATTTAACATTTATCTGTTCAACAATAACATAATTTGTTACATAGTATATATTGTAGTCTTTTATCCACATTTTTTGATGTTTTAACTGAGTTGGATCAAGTTTAAACCTTGTACCCCTATGGTTTTTCCTGCTTGATTAAGCTAGCCTCTTAGTCTCTTTTGGTGCTCCAGGCATTTTTTCACTTCTTCTTTGTATTCCATGTTAAAATTTCTTTGAAACTCTATGAAATTTTCCAAAAATAGGTTATTACTTTCCTTAATACAAGGCCATTGGTTTTCATGTTGCTCAATTTTCTCGTTCCTCTCCATTTTTGCATCTTTACCCATCTTGGCAGTTTTATTTTTGGAATTCTTCAATAGTTCTGCTACCTGTATTGAAACATTAAAAAGTATGAGTCTTCTTGAAGACTCGATAAGTATTTTCTTCTTACCTTGGAACCACTCTTCGTTTCTAGCTTTCCAAATTAATGATCTACAATTTCAATAGAAAGAATTAACCAAAACAAATTTGTAGCCTTATCTAATTTTTCAATGAAGCCCATTAAAATTTCAATCCATTATGTTTCCCCTTTTTCCCCATCCATTTAACTTTGAGTAGAATATGAGCCAAATTTCCTTTGCAAAAAATTATTCATAAAAAATATGCATAACAGATTCATGCATCTTACAAATTTCACAAATTTTTAAGTTGTTAAGAGTGGAGATACCTAGGAGTTTATGTACCATAATCAACCATCTGAAATAGGTTTTTTTGGTTCTATGTTATCATTCCAAATCCATTTAATGTAATTAGTCCATTTTTTATCTTCTATCTCTAGATTCTAGCATTTATTCAAGTATTTGAGAATTTCTTTATTATCAGCTAAGGCTTTATAAACATTCTTGGTTTTAACTTTATTTAATTTAGTTCCATCTATCTAGATCTTTACCATTTGGTTCATGTTGAGTAGTATACTCTACTTTCCTAATTACTTGTCTCAAAATAGTATAACTTCTCCATTAGGTTTGAGGCAAATTATAGTATGTCCTTAGGTCATCCCAGCTTTTTAGCTAATTATTATGCACTATATCTTTGAAAAAAATTATTCCTTTCCTATCCCATTCCTTTGCTAAGTATTCTTACAAAAGTATAAGAGGTTTTTCTTTATGTTGTAAATTCCACCAAATTGAACCATAGTCTCCTACTTGATGGGTCTAGATAATGGCTAGTTTTTCCTTCATCAATTTATGCTTTTATCATTTCATTTGCTAAGTTTCACAAACATTTCCAAAACTTCATACATCTTTCATATGCCTTTTATGCACTTTGACAGACCTAAATATGTGGAAATATAAATATGATATATTGATATATATGCTTACAATATGGATGTATAAATGTTCATAAGATTTAGTATAGTTTTATGATTTAATTATGATTGTTAATGATGTGAATGCCTTGGTAGGAAAACTAACATCTTGCAGCCAAGAAGATTGTAGCCCGCAACAACTGGGTTTTCAACCTGTAGCAAAGGACTATGGACAGTTGTAGGAGAGAAGCCAAAATGATTGAAGTGTGAGACTTCCAGAGGAGAGTGAAGGTGGCTATTGAATGGTCAATTGTGAGTCACCATAAATACACTTTTATCCACCAATAAGGAAATTGGAAGAAGAAGTGTGTTCCAAATAGAAGTGGCGCATGATGTGACAGTTTCCAAGAAACATGTCCCTGTCATGGGGGTTAACCATTAGGAGCAGAGTCCTGGTTTGGTTTTTCTTCTTCTATTTCATATGTATGGTTTTCTATTTTAAAGACTAGTCCTCTCCCTATCCTTGAAGGAGTGGATGTATGCATTAATGTTATGTTTTCACTGGTCCTAGAATGAATAAGACTCCTCCTGAGCCTATATATTGGGATATGTGGTTTAGGAGAAAATCTAGCAGTGTGATTGTTTATACGTGGTCAGTTAATAATTAATTATTGCTAGTTTTTTGTAATCAATTTGCAATAGATATGTACTATTGAATGAGAAATCCTTGGAGATTCTTGTCAAACTGTAAGAAGCATTTTTCATGCAATAAAGGAAGTTAGTTTACTGTCATGATTTGTCGATCAACTAGTCCATATTTGATATCTTTTGTGGGTGCAACAACTCGGGCAAGGGCCACTCTATTGGAAGATTAGAGAGCTTGTCATCGATATGTCTATTGACAACATGAGCATGAAGCATGAGCATAAGTTGTACAGTATGCAAGTATAATGTTGTCATTGATGTCAACATTGTGGTTTGGAATGAAGATTGATGTGTATACTTTTTTCTATAGCATGAGCATGCATAAACTTGTTAATTTGGTGCTTAATTGCAAGAAGGTTTGATATGGTACATAAAGTTGAAGTTGAAAATTGGTTGTGTTAGAATAGTGTTTTCAGTGTACGAGACATCCAGTATTTTAGTATGCATTGGTTTTCCTTGAAGAATCTTGCTCTACAGTTTTAATAAAATTTTGGTGGATGTTATAGGATTCTAAATCCAAATTTACACATTGTTTTGTTCTCTGGTGAAGAATTTATGAATGACAGAATATCAGGTCTGGTAGCGAAAGTGGTTACCAGTATAGGGTGTATGTTTTGGTGAGTTTGTACTTCATCACAGAATGGTATCTTGTCTTACAGATTTGTGAGAGTGTTTACAAGTGTTAATAGATTTTATGCTCCAAGTGGCATGATGTTTGGAGGTCCATGCATTCGTTTGTGGTTGATTAGTTGGTGAATTTTGATGTTAGGTCTTCACGGGTGTCAACCTAATCTAACATGAGTATTGCAAAGCTTATGTAAATGTTGATCCATTATAAGGGCACTATTATAGGTCCATCTAGACCTATCTTATGCATTACAAGTTTGAATTAAGGCACGAGGTGTGTATGTTGAGTAGAAATGTTATATTTTGCATGATTCATTTAATTAGGCCAATCTAATTGATGTTGCAAGGGTTTGGGAATGTAATGGGTAATATGTAAGTTCATTTTGAGTGTTGTGGGGAATATAATAGTAGATAGTGAATATGCATGTATTTTTTATGTGAATTGTGTGAAAGTGATGTGAATGCAGAGAAAATTAGACTTTTAGATCAGAGTGATATGAAGTGTGTTGACTCTGTATATTGAACTTTAGTGGAACTATATTTCAACATGTTGTAGATGTATTTGTAACAATTCATCTGGGATGTGTGCCACCCCACTCTTTTATCTTTTCTTCTTTATATGGGAAATGAGTCCATTAGGGTAGTGAGTCCACTTACAGTGAGCACTTTTGTAATATCTTATAATCAGTTATAACATATTATCAGCTTATCATCATCGTGTTTTTTCCCTTTTTAGGTTTTCCACGTAAAAATATGGTGTTCATGTGTTATGTGTTTTTGATGGTTGCTTTCATGCTTTCTTTTCTTACTACAAATTTATTATTCTATGTGGAATGAATGTTTAAATGTTTAAGTGGTTTCAGAGAATACTGATTCACCCCCCTCTCAGTATTTTGGGTGTTCAACAATTGGTATTAGAGCTTGGTTCCTTGGAAGAAGCTTAACCACTTGGGGAAGATCTTGGAGTTTTAGCACATGGCTCTTAGAAGATATCCTACTCCTCTAGAAGAAAATTTTGTTTTTTGATTCACTAAAGAAGATTGCATGGTTGAAATGAATGGAGAACTCATAATAGATCTTGAAGATTTAGAAAGGACTAAAAGTGAGAGTAAAGATCTGAAGGAAAATGTCAAGGAAGTAGAGGAATGCATTAGAAAATTAAGAGAACAAATCAATAAATTTAGAGAAAGGCATAAGAAAGTCAATGAGCAGTTGATGCAAGCAAATGAAACAATTACCAGTCTAAAAGTGCCAGTTGAAGAAAGAAAAATAGTTGAAGAATGTTTGAATGCTAAGATGAAAAGAAAATCTAAAGAATGTTCAAAACTTGAAGAAGAAGTTTTGACCTTGAGATCAAATCTTGAAAAAGAAAAGAGTCATGAAGACATATTCAAGAAGAGTACATCTATGCTTGATGAAATGATTGCAAATCAAAAATATCTAAAGACAAAGAAGGATTAGGGTTTGAGAAAGGTGAAATCTTAAAAATAGATCAAGCTCCAAATCAAGCTGAAAAGAAGATTAAGGACAAGAAGAGTAATGGAATGCAAGTTTAGAAAAAAAGGAAAGACTTCAAAATACCACCAATCAGATAACCAAATGAACAAAGGTACCCATATTTTAATGGTTTATGTTATTTGTGCAATAGATTTGGACATAAAGTTGTAGAGTGTAGAAGCAGAATGAATCAAAATGTTCCATCCTTTTTTGATCAATGTTTTATATGAAAAAGATTTGGTCATAAAGCTAGTGAATGCAAAAATCAAATGATGAATGGTTATAACAATATGATGTTACAATCTTTCAATGGCTACTGTTATACATGTAATGGATTTGGGCATAAAGCAAATCAATGCAAATCCAAAATGAATGGAAGTAAGTTTGGTCAAACGAACGTCATATGCTATAATTACAACAAACCAGGACATATTTCAAAGTTTTGCAGAAGCAAGAAGGCTAATCTAGTAAAGAAGAATAATCTAGTGAAAGAGGTTGATCTGGAAGAAATGAAGAGAGAGATGAAAAAGATTTGGAAAAAGAAGGAAGAGACAATGATTAAGGTTGATTCTATGTCAGCATCTAGTGCAGATGTTTCCTCTAGAAACTAAGTAGAAAGCTTTGGATTAGGGGGAGAATTAATAAAAAATCTCTTATCCCTTGCCAGAGAAATGGTGTTGATATTTCAACACATGGATATGTGGTTTAGGTTGACATATTTAACCTACTAGAGAAAATATTGGTAGAAAATATTGAGTTGCAAAAGTTTGTAGAGCATTTGAAGTTGACTGTGCATAGAGTTAGGGCTTTTACCAGCTTTTTGAAATGTGCATTCATTACGAATTAGGTTAGTTTAAAGGGAATTTTAAGTGACTGCACTTAAATGAAAATTCATTTGCAAATAAGTATTTTAGGAGAGCATAGTGGTGAAGGAGCGAAGTGAAGTGGTTGAAGAATTTCAGAAGTTCTTTTGTGCGAAATCCTAATCAGATGGTGATCAAAGGTACTTATAATTATATCTTGCCCTAATTTTTTGAAAGTGTTTTAAAAAGTTTGAAATGGCCACTCCATAAGTAATTGAGGTCTCAAAATGACCCTGACCAAAATTCAAGAGACATCTTGACAAGTCTCTGGAGACCAACACGGACAATGCATTTTCAAGGATTTCATATGGTGTGCTACACATTGAAGATGTGAGAATTTACATTCATGGGAAGTTGGAAGAATATGATCAGCCCAATTTGGGTGATGTATTGGTGAAGGAACTCATCAAAGATGATTTTGAGTTGAAACCTAAATTTCAAAACTTGGTGGAGAAGAAGCTCAATGTATGGTAATATTTCCCCAACTTTATCCATGATGATGTGTGGGTGAGGTATGTTCTAAGCCAAATTATTGATAGATTTGTGTGGTTGGATATGCCTAGCATGATTACCAAGGAGGTAATTAGGGTTGTTATGGGTTTGATCTCAATCAGACCAATTTTGGTGCTTAAGTCTACAAAGAATGAGGTTGTTATGGAGTTAACTAGAGCAAAGTATGACAAAAGAGCCTTGATAATCAAGGATATTAGAAACTTGGCAGTCAAATATGTTGAAATGGTGATTGGTTATAAGATATACTTTTCTAACATGGAGAAATTTGTATTAGCCACCACAATAAACATGACATATGAGATGGTGGTAAACAGTGCATATTTTGATTTGTGTGAATTATTGAGGGCATAATTAATTGAGAACTTGCAGAAGATAAACGATTGAAAATATCCTTACAAGTTTGACACATTGATTATTTGTTTATTGTTTTACTTCTTGAGGGAACTACCTAGAACAAAGAACATAATTTGGTTAAAGGATAAACCGGTTGCACATCAAATCAGAAACCCTCTAAGGAGGATAGGTGATGTGGGTGCATAGGATGAAGCTCTTTGGGGATTTTTTAAAATATTTAAGAAGAATATGCAGGCTAGAGAGAGGATTCCCTAGAGTATGGTTGAAAAATATAAGAATGATATCACTTTCCTAGTCTCAAAGGATTGTTGCATCATACAGGATATTGAGCTTAGGACTTTATGGATCCCAGAGATGGTATATGAGATCATAGAGCGAGAAATTGAACCACTTCAATAGATATCATGTTGAGGAAACCAAGAGACACCTCTGAAGAGAGGTATGGTACATATGAGGAGATGTCCATGAAAGTGCACATGGACCAAAGACAAAAATAAATAAAAAAGATTGTTGAGAGAGTAATTGCACAAGTTGCAGAGATGGTGAGTCTAAAGAAGGAGGATACAAAGAAATCTAAAGGCTTGATTGATGCTCTAGAAGGATCATCTAGTGTCAAGAGATCCAATAGAATAGCTACCACTCCTCTAGTTGCCCCAATGTCCTTCGGGACTAAGTCTATCATTGGTGAGAAGAGGAAAGAGTTTGCAAGTACTCTAATGAAGGAGAAGACTACTCCAGCAAAGTAGCAAAATATGCCAATAAAAGAAAAGGCCACTCTAGCAACATAGAAAATAGGCCCTGCAAGGAGAAGAATAAAAATAAAAGTTAAAAAGAGACAAATTTGTCAGTGTCAATGTTGTTGAAGAAGAGAAGGAAGAATAATAAGATATAGAGCCTCTAATCCAGAAAAGATCTAGTACATTAGAGGAAGATTCCAGTGGGAAGAGACATAAGTAGACATTATGGACACTGACAGTGAGATTGAAATTGATAAAGAGAAGGAAGGCTATAGGTTACAAATAAGGAAAAAGAAAATGGATTCCAACAAAGGAAAGGTGTCACCAAGAGCAAAGAAGAATAAGGGTATGTCTTCATCTCTGGTAAGACAACATAGCCCCATGAAATTAGATGCTTTATTCAATGGTATTGTAGAGAATGAAATGCTAGAGCAAATAGTTGCACTGTATACTACAACAGATTATGTTGATAAAGCAACCATAGAAGAGGCAATTGTGAAATACATTGTCACTTTTGAAGTGAATATGAAGAATATTGAAAACCAATTTCCTGAAGAATTAAGAAATGTACAATATACTAGAAGACAAGAAGTCATCGATGAAGAAGCAAAGTTAAGATCTTTTGCTTTGGAAAAGGTTAGTGCACCCGTCTCAGATGAAAATAAAGCCACATTGACTCATTTGTACAATAAGGAGTTCCAAAAAAATCAAAGGGTAACTACCCTTATGAGTAGAGATCAGAATGATCTTGAAAGGCTCTGGAATGAAAATGTGGAGAAGGTTGCAGATTTGGCACAAAGATTAGGACTAACTTTGGACAAAGAAGAGAAGATGCATGATGACATGCCTGTTGTGAAAATCATTACACCGGAAGAAGGTCAACATGAAGATGCTCAACGTGAGCATGAGATAGAAGAGGAGAATGTGTAGGATGGAACTCTTCTGGATGTGGAATAAAATGTTGCTAAAGAGAATGTTATCGATGGTGAGAACACTATAGAAGACGGTATTATTGGTGATGCTTTTGTAATGGGAGAAAATACTACTGCAGAAGTAATTGTTACAAAAACACAGGAGGATGCATTTACAGATCACAACTCCCCTCCTTTGAAACTAGAAAGGAATGTTGAAGAAGCAATACAATCCAACCTAGAGCTAAATATTCATTCGGATAACACTGATGAATCAGTTGATGAGGAAAAGAAGGATGAAGAAAAACTAGTCAATGCTAAGAAAAAAGATGAAAATGAAGAAGTCAGCATTGGTGACAAGGTAAAGGCCTTGGAAAAGAAAGATGTAGAATATAATGTGAAGGTAGTAGGTGAATCTTCTAGTACCTCAAGAGATTCATTAAATAACTTTTTAAGTATGCAACTCCATTTCCAGCCTATTGTGTTTGTTTGGCTACTACAACTTCCTATGCAACAAGGGTGTAGGTTGACATGGATAGAGTTTCTCCATTGCACAAGCTTTAGTTAGGTGATGCTTTCCATTCCTCTTGTCAAAAGGAAATCTTGCAAACTCATCAAAAGAGCACAAGGCTTATTAATGAGGCGGTAAAATTACTATAGGAGAGCATACCCGATGCGATCATAGATAATTCTTTATTCGGTATGGGAAATTTGAAGTTTTTGCTTGATTCATTTAAAGAGTATTCCAATGGTTTGAAGGAAAAACTAGAGGAAATAGATAAAAAGGTGAATGATAATAAATAAGTGGACATAATAGAGAAGTGTGCCATGATACATAATAAATTTCAAAATAATCTCAAAGATGTGCAAAATTGTGTTGCAGAAGCCAAAGTGTTGTTCTAATTTTGCATGAAGTGGCCTAGCTCCACCAAAAGCATCAAGGATGAGATGGAATCAATTGAGTCCCAAATTGATAAGGCATCTGGTGCCTATGATTTGGCACAAGACATTGATGGGAGCACAAGAATAGTAATTGCAAATTTACATGATTAGTTCTTCCAACTAGAAGTACAAAAGGAGAAGATAATTATGTAGTTTGGACATATCATGGATCTGGTGAATGCTAAATTCACACCTATCTCCAGTGCACTGATGAGTGCAGACAAAGCATCAAAGTTAAATCCAGTACCCAACACTTTGAATGATGGTGAAGAATTTCTTATGGAGTTTGGGACTCATAGCCGCATGCTTGGCCTAGCCAAGGAAGGTTGGGATGAAGGAAAGAAAGACTAACAAGCACACCTTGAGAAGTTACAGGTTTCAAATACTTCTTCTGGTTAATGGTATATATTTATTTCTTGTTATGCATTTCATTTTCTTAGTTAGACTTCATTGTATATATATGTGGATGGTAGAGAAAGCTTTCTAGTGCAAATTTTGATTTGTTTGATGAATAGCACTATTGGGGAAGTTAGTTAAAATTTTAGAATTTTGGTTACTCCCATGTATATATATGTGCATATCAGTTAGGGGGAGCACACGAGTATGTGAGTATCTATGTAATTTGGTAAATGCAAAACCATGCAATTCATTCAAGTGGGAGAAGAAAAAAACACATGTATGCACCCTTTGCCCTTGATGTCAAAGGGGGAGAATAGTTTTAGAGAGAATTTTTTGGCATGTTTCCATCAATGACAAAGGGGGAGATTGTTGGAAGACTAGAGAGATTGTCATTGATATGTCTATTGGCAACATGAGCATGGGGGATGAGCATAAGTTGTGTAATATGTAAGTACAATGTTGTCATTGATGTCAGAATTGTGGTTTAGCACGAAGATTGATGTGTGGACCATTTTTGTAGCATGAGTATTCATAAACATGTTAATCTAGTGCTTAGTTGCAAGAAGGTTTGATCCGATGCAAATAGTTGAAGTTGAAAATTGGCTAAGTGTCAGAATAGTGTTTTCAGTGTATAGGACATCCAATATTTTGGTCCGCATTGGTCCACCTTGAAGAATCATAATTTGTGATTTTAATGGAATTTTATTGGATGTTAGAGGAGTCTAAATCCAAATTTTCACATTGTTTTGTTCTCTGGTGAAGAAGTTATGAATGACAAAATATCGTGTTTGGTAGTGACACTGGTTACCAATATAGGGTGTACATTTTGGTGAGTCTGCACTTCACTGCGGAATGATATCTTGTATTGTAGATTTATGGGAATGTTTACAGGTGTCAGTAGTGTCTATATTCCAAGTGGCATGAATTTTGGAGATCTATGTGTTTGTTTCTAGTTGATCAGTTGGTGAATTTTGATGTTAGGTCTTCACAAGTGACAACCTATTATGATATGAGCATTGTGGAGGTTATATAAGTGTTGATCCATTATAAGGGTACTATTATAGATCCACTTTGACCTATCTTATGTGTTACAAGTTTGAATTAAGGCATGAGGTGTGTATGTTGAGCCGACAAGTTATATTTTGCATGATATATCTAATGAGGGCAACCTAATTAATGTTGTGAGGGTTTGAGAATGTAATGGGTATATGTGTAAGTTCATTTTTGGTGTTGTGGGGGAATAGAATGGTAGATAGTGAGTATGCATGTATTGTTGATGTGAATTGTGTGAAAGTGATGTGAATGCAAAGCAGAGTAGACTTTTAGATCAAAGTGATATGAAGTGTGTTGACTCTATATATTGAACTTCGATGGAACTGTGTTCCAACATGTTGTAGATGCATTTGTAACTATTCATTTTGGTTGTGTTACACCCCTCTCTTATATATCTTCTTCTTTCTATGGGTAGTGAATTCACTAGGACAATGAGTCCACCTATAATGATCACTTTTGTAATATCTTATAACCAATCATAATATATTGTGAGCTAATCCTCACTGTGGTTTTTTCCTTTTTGGGTTTTCCACATAAAATTTGGTGTTCAAGTGTTATGTGGTTTTGATGGTTGTGTTAATGCTTTCTTTTCTTACTACAAATTGATTATTCTATGTGGAATGAATGTTTAAATGTTTAAGTGGTTTTAGAGAATACTGATTCAACCCCCATTTCAATATTTTGGGTGTTCAACACACTCGAGGTATTACCAACCCACTTATTTTATGTTATTGTAGTGTCAAAAAATGTTGTCAAGGACATTTTCACACTTGTTTGGGCCCTCCTTGTGAATTTAGGCTTAATGTTGCCTTGATTTAGTGTTGTAATGCGGTTGACACATTCACATTAGGTATTGGGCCCTTGTGAACTAATGGAATTTAATGGTACCTTGCTAAAGTGTCGTAACTCACTTTCACACTTTTCTAGGGTTTTATCAAATAAAATTAAACATAATAAACATAATTGTAATCAAAATCAACCTTAATATTGCCTTATTTGGAGTCTTGCAAAGTGTTGTGACACACTTTCACACTTTTCTAGGCTTGTCATTAATAATTGGGATTTCTTATGCTTTAATTGGCCCTATTTTGCATCCACAAGCCTCATGTATTGCATCTTTTCAAGGATAATCTCGACACCAATCACTGACCAATCATAATTTAGGTGTTTCTGGCTTGTGTGGCCTAGCTTTAGTGATCTAGGACTCATTCGCCACCTTGGGAAAATGGTCCCACCTGGATCTTTTGGCCCTGAACCAATTTTCATACATTTCTAAGCACTTTTTGTTTTTGGTCCCTTACATTATGCCTGATGGGACTCATTCACCACCTTGAGAAAATGAGTCCCGTGTGGCCCAAAATCAAATTTAATTCAAAACTTCTAATGATATTTTATTCTCCTAGATTTGATGTCATCTTGTAGTGTTGTAATTTTGGGAATTCTTGCATAATTGGGTATAAATACAAGGTTCTTTCACTCATATTCAAGACCTAGCATTCAAAAGAGCACTTCAAGAATTGACAAGAGCATTCAAAGGAATTCAAGGGTAGATTATCAAGCATTTTTTAGCACCATTCAAGTGCCAATCATCATTTCAAAGATTGCATTCATCATATTTGTTATTGTGCTAACAATTGTCATGTAGGGTTTATGATTCAAGCAAGATCAACATCATTCAAGCAAGATTCAAGAACCACATCCATTGCAACCATTTCAAGAATATTTGCAGTACCTTATTGCTAGGGTTTGGTGAGTTGCAACATTATATTTTGTTCATTCATCATTCTTCATTCATATTTGCTTTCATTTCAAGCTTTAATTACCAACAAGGGGTTTGACCGAGGCAAACCCCTATCCACTAACCCCACAAAATTTTCCCCTCTCCTTTGTGTGTGATTTGTAGGTTTAGGTTACATATTTTATAAGGATCGAGATTGGAGAAAAGTTGTCAAGTGATCAAATTTTTCAAAGTTGTCAAAGTTGTCATCAAGCCTTGGAGAACATTGGAGAAGACCTATAGGTTGCAAATCGGAGATTCAGATCCGAAAATCAGTCAAGAAGGACAAACCAAACAACAAAGAACATAATCATCTTTGAAAGTTGCAAAAAATCCCAACTGAACTGATTCGCCACTTCTGGCGAATGAGTCCCAATTCCAATACATTTTCAGAATTTTGTAGATCTGGATACCCTTTTGGCAGAAATGTGTTCCTGCACAATTTCCCAAAAATAAGACTCATTCACCCAACTTGGAAAATGAGTCCTAGTTAGCCTTGACAACATATTTTTTAGTGATTCAGACCTCCATTCAGCCAGCTTCAATTTCCTAGGTGCACACTTTTTGTTTTACAATTTTTTGTTGCATTTCATTCATCTTTCTAGGTCGTTTAGAGTTAGTTTGCATTCAACTAGGGTTTTTCACTTCATCTTTCATTTCATTGTCTTTTCCAAGTCTAAACTTGGTGGTGAACCCTTTATTAGATCATATTCATCCCCTAGGACAACCCTCTCGCAAAATCTCTTTCTCTTTTGAGATCTTGAGGGTTTGTTCTTGAGTGAAAGTTAGTGAAAGTTTCCCCTTTTGGTCCAAAACCCTAAAGGTGAAAAGGGATTCAATTTTCCACCTTTCATTTTGGTGAACCTACATTTAGAACATCATAATTCTAATTTGGAGTGCATTTTCATCCTAGATTTAGCTTGCATTAACATTGCATTAGGATTTGCATTGGTTAATTTGCATTCTAGGGTTTCAAATTTTACATTAGTGAAAGCTCATTTTAGCTTACATTTTTGCATCTAATTTCATTGAAAATCAGCCAAATTCTACATTTTCATCTTAGACATAGATCCAAAAACATAAAAAGCATAAAATCCAATTCAAAAATTCTGAGAATTTTCAAAAAAATCATCATTGGGACTCAATCACCACCCTGGGCGAATCAGTCCCTCTACACATTTTGCATTGCATTTTCTGGCATTCAAAATATTGTTTATGAACTTTTGTTTGTTGTTGTTACCTTTCAATTTTAGTATACATATTTCATGTTTTATCCAATTCATTGCATCTAGTTTAAATCAGTTCATCTTATGCATTGCTTAAATTCAAAATTGCATCTAGATCATCTCACCTCACATTATTGCGTAGTTTAGAATCTAAAATTTGCATCATGGATATGTGCTTTAGCAAGCTTTGGATGTCATTAAAGTCCTTAGTGGATGTTTCAAGCTGTGTTTTTGGAAATGACCCTAACGAAATTGAACTCATTCATGCTCACTCAACTCCTAATGCATGTCTTCCTCGCGATGTTGATATCATTGGAGAAGATGATGACAACATGAATAAGTTTTTGAATGATTGTCTTAACAACCTTGAAGCTAACACATGTTTTTATCCATCCATGAAAAAACCAAATCTTCCTACGATACCACCTCTTGAGACATTTGGTTACTTACATCCCGAAACAAAAGTTGAACCTAAGTTCCCTATAATAGGTGAACCTAGTTCCTCTAAACAAGAAAAAACTCAACCATTTTATGATAACAAAGTAACAAACACTCCCATCAATCTAGAAGAAACATATGGAAAAGGATTCGCAATCTTGAGTAAAAAGAATGTGATACAACAAGTGAACATGAGATCCATCAAATCCTAGAACAAATACCAATTAATAAAAACACAAAGGGGTTAGGGTATCAAGATCCCTCTCATAACATAAGGCTTCCCAAATAATATCTAAGGCTTCATAGTGATGGTACGGTAATCTTCGATTCCCCTCCTGATATGAATGTCCTTCTTCCTAAAGAACAACCAATCACCCATAACAATGACAAGGATGAAAGGATCACCTTAGGTCCCCCTCCGCCACAGTCAACTCAAGAATTTGGTGAATCTAGCAAGCACAAGAGGCCCTACAAATTACAAAAACTAAAGTTCCCTTGTCCACCACCTAAAAGTGAGAGGAAACTACAACTGCTTCTAAACAAAGAACTCATTACATTACCACCAATGAAAGATAAACTAGTGCTATATCCTAAAGATGTAAAATTTTCACATTGTCGATACCACATAACTCTTAGGCACAGTACTGATGAGTGTCGTGCATTCCAGTTAGTATTGAAAAACTTTCACTTCAATGGCAATGATTGCCATCGAGTGATTGTGTAACCCAATCTTTTCCTTCTCATGTAATAGTCATAAAACATTATATTCTCACTATTACATGATCTTTCCCATCACCTACCTTAGCTAATTCTTGTCTTGCACTTAGTGGGGGCAAGAAGTAGATAGCCTTGTCCTAGTAATGCATTTTTCGTTGTCCCTTAGGTTCGTTGTTCACCTTCCGCTTATACAAATTGAGATTGGGAGGCAGATGACTTGCTCATAAGTTGAATCGCATGTGCCTTACTAGTCTTTTGAATTATTTCTTTCTTTTTCATTTTATTTTGTGTGATTGTATGTGCATGATGTGATCCCCCATGATGTTCTATTTAATTTTCTCTCTCTCTTTGTGCAATTCCTCTATTTGTACCTCCATTCTTCTCTATGTCATCAATATTTTACTTTTCGCTCTTTATCTTTTCATTTGTCTTGTGTTTTCCTTTTGGGGATAACAAAAGGTGTCAATACATTCATGTTTCTTCCATGTTGACCCAAAATTCTTTCCTTTTCCTTTTATTTTTCTCTTTTTCATTTGTTATGTGTTTTCCTTTTGGGGAATGTCATAAGGCATCGAGACATTCATGTTTCTTGCATGTTGACCCAAAAGTTTTTTCTAAGTTTTTGCTCTCTTTGTGTCATTCTTCCAGTTCTGTGTGTATTTGGGGGGATGATGATAGTTCTGAGCTCTCTGAAAACATTGCAGCACAAAACATACTAACCCCAAATCTATAGATCCCTTATGTGTTTGGTGTTTTCATTTTTGGGGGCAACCCCTTTCTTTTCCTTTTTTTCTTACATGATGCAACTTTACTTGGAAACATATGACTTGGCATAGGGCTTTCCAAGTTGGCTCTCATGTCTACTTTTTTTGCATTTTTCATTTGTTGCTTTAAAGTAATTGCTCATAGTATGGTGTTTAGCAATTTCTTTAAAGCGGGATGATACACTGGCATTATTCTTTTGCATTTTTATTTCATGGTTCATGGTGCAGTTTTCTTACTTCATACGATGTGTTTTTCTCTTTGTGGATAAAATTAGGTGTGATGTCCTTCAAGAGTGTGATCTCTCTTAGCATATTTCATTCTTCTTAGTGGCTTGATGCCACACACTGCATCCCCTAAGTTGTGAATTTTCTATTCTTTGATTGGTCCTCTCTTGGAGACATTAGGCACAATGTTCCCTAAGTTAAAGACCTCACATGAACTAAGAAATACTCCTTTGAACATTTCCTACTTTGAATTTTTTCATTATATGGCCACCTTGCATAACGCAACTTGCATGCCTGTGGAGCCATCCTATTTATTCATGAGCTCCAAGCATACAAATTTTTGCTTATCTCATGAAGCTCAAAAATCATTTTTGTGTGGCGACTTATTAAAGTTATCAGGGGGTATAACTTTGGTATGGTTTGAGTGGGAAGCCCGACCGAGGCATGACTTTCCCCATAGCCACTTGTGTGTGAGAGAGTGCATACCAGCCATGAGTGTATGTATCTCACCTCTTAGGACTTCTCACCCAACAGATAACTAGGAGTTTCATTGCCTCAAAGTGAGTATGCATTTTTTTTGGAGAAACAACCTAGATTTGATCCACAACATGATGGAAAAATGGTTGAAGCTTGATTTGATTCCCTTTTATCTTTTACCTTTTCTTTTTCATCTTTGGCAGTGCATGCTTGTGCTTTGTTTTTTCTCTTTATCATTCTCATGTGTGTTATTTTGTGCCTATGTTGGTTTTTCGTGGGATCTTGATCACCCTTCTTGATCATTGTTGTCTCATCTTATTGGAATTGGTGCATTTGAACCCCTCTTGATGCGTGTTTGTCTACTTTAGTGTGAGTTTGAAGCAGGTTCATCCTCTCACTAAAGTGGGGGCTAAATGTATTGTCAAAAAATGTCGTCAGGGACATTTTCACATTTGTTTGGGCCCTCCTTGTGAATTTAAGCTTAATGTTGCCTTGATTTAGTGTTTTAATGTGGTTGAAACATTCAGATTAGGTCTTGGGCCCTTGTGAACTAATGGATTTTAATGGTACCTTGCTAAAGTGTTGTAACTCACTTTCACACTTTTCTAGGGTTTTATCAAATAATTAAACATAATAAACATAATTGTAATCAAATTCAACCTTAATCTTGCCTTATTTGGAGTGTTGTAAAGTGTTGTAACACACTTTCACACTTTTTGAGGCTTGTCATTAGTTATTGGTTTTTTTAATGCTTTAATTAGCCCTATTTTGCATCCACAAGCCTCATTTATTGCATCTTTTCGAGGATAATCTCGACACCAATCATCAACCAATCATAATTCAGATGTTTTTGGCTTGTGTGGCCTAGATTTAGTGATCTGGGACTCATTCACCACCTTGGGCGAATGGGTTCCACCTGGATCTTTTGACCCCGAACAGGTTTTCACACATTTCTAAGCACTTTTGGTTTTTGGTCCCATACATTATGCTTGATGGAACTCATTCACCACCTTGGGCGAATGAGTCCCGTGTGGCCCAAAATCAAATTTAATTCAAATTTTTGGTAGGATTTTATTTTCCTAGATCTGATGTCAGCTTGTAGTGTTGTAATTTCGTAATTCTTGCATAATTGGGTATAAATACAAGGTTCTTTCACTCGTATTCAAGACCTAACATTCAAGAGAGTTCACAAGAGCAATTCAAGTATTCACAAGAGCATTCAAAGGCATTCAAGGGCAGATTATCAAGCATTTTAGAGTAGCATTCAAGTGCCAATTATCATGTCCAAGATTGCATTCATCATGTTTGTTATTGTGCTAACTTGTGATGTAGGGTTTATGATTCAAGCAAGTGTTTCAAGCAAGGTCAACATCATTCAAGCAAGAGTCAAGAACCATATCCTTTGCAACCATTTCAAGCATATTTGTAGCACCTTATTGCTAGGATTTGGTGAGTTGCAAAATTATGTTTTGTTCATTCATCATTCTCCATTCATATTTGCTTTCATTTCAAGGTTTAATTACCAACAAGGGGTTTGACCAAGGAAAACCCCTAACCAATAACCCCACAACATTTTTCCCTCTCCTTTGTGTGTGATTTCCAGGCTTAGGCTACATATTTTATAAGGATCAAGATTGGAGAAAAGTTATCAAAGTTGTCATCAAGCCTTGGAGAACATTGGAGAAGAACTACAAGTTGCAAATCAGAGATTCGGATCCGAAAATCAGTCAAGAAGGACATAGCAAACAAGGAAGAATAAAATTAACTTTGAAAGTTGCAGAAAAGACCAACTAGACTAATTCGCCACTTTTGGAAAATGAGTCCCAGTTCCAATACATTTTCAGGATTTTACAGATCTGGATACCCTTTTGGCAGAAATTTGTTCCAACACAGTTTCCTAGAAATAGGATTGATTCGCCCAACTTGGCGAATGAGTCCTAGTTAGCCTTGACAATAGATTTTTTAGTGATTTAGACCTCCATTCAACCATATTCAATTTCCCAGGTGCACACATTCTATTTTACAGCTTTCTATTGCATTTCATTCATCTTTCTAGGTCATTTAGAGTTAGTTTGCATTCAACTAGGGTTTTGCACTTCATCTTGCATTTCATTGTCTTTTCCAAGTCTAAAATTGGTGGTGAACCCCTTATTAGATCATATTCAGCCCCTAGGACAACCCTCTTGCAAGATCTCTTTCTCTTTTGAGATCTCAAGGTTTTGTTCTTAAGTTAAAGTTAGTGAAAGTTGCCCCTTTTGGTCCAAAACCCTAAAGGTGAAAAAGGCTCCAATTTTCCACCTTTCAGTTACTAGATTAGATGCTACATTACTAAATCCATTGAAGATAATTTCTCAATTATATGCATGTGAATTTCATGAATAATATTATGTAGCATGAATTAAATCATGTAATATTACTGTTGTCTCTCAAAGTTGCACCCTTGCTAAGTTGCAGAACTTAGCACTTTGGAGAAACATTGGAACATTCCTAGGTAGTGGGTCACCTAAACTTGGAATGGACCTCCAAAGAAGGCTAGATCCTTTTATTGAATCACCTAAACTAAACTAACCTAAAGCTTTTGCAGAGAAAAAGGAGAAGGATAACATGAAAAGGAAAACACTATCCTAATGCTTTAAAAGGTGAAACACCAAAATTTTGTGGCAAATACTACTACATAACATGCACAATGAGCACAATAAGCCAACTTGTTAAAGAGACACAACTCACACCTTTCTTATGTTCATGTATTAATATTTCATAGGAAGGATTTAGTGTTTACAAAATTAGAAGGAAAATTGAAGATTCTCACAAATAACTACTAATAAACACTATGACACAACCTACAACCTACACAAACCATGCATTTTTTGTTTAGAGGTGTTAAAATATGAGACATACATTCAAGGATTTGGGCATAAATCACAAAAACATGCATCAATCATTCAACTACACACAATAAAGAATTTTGAGAAGGTCAAAATCACTACACTTAATTGAATCTCAAAGGTAAAATACTGTAATACATGCTTGTAAATGAGTTATAATTTGTACTTTTTCTTGAGAAGAGCCTCCTAAAGCTACAAAATTCTGCTAAGGCCAAAAAGAACTCCCTTCAGAAATGAGTGGTGAAGTGATTATATCCACTCTCCTCCAAGATCCACCAAAATAGGACCTAGAACCTTCTTGGTTGTATGCAATAATAAAGCCAAAAATATAGCTACTATATCTCCTCCAAAAAGGCTCCAAAATGTTGAAAAGGTCAAATTTGACCATGTCCATCATGAAGGCACGAGAATCTAACTCCTAGATACCCTCAGTCCCTCCAAAAGGTGAGTAAAACTCCCTACATCTCCTCCATATGTTGTCTAACCTCTCTAACCTTCCCTATATACTTGGCACTCTCTCATAAATTTTCAATTGCATCCCTTTGAATCATACTTAGAAAAAAATGCTATTATCTTTGCATCATAAATAATATTTAAAGTGATTTATAGAATATCACTTTAACAATATTTAACATTTCAGGTTGATGCAAAAATAAAAAGAAAAACTAAATAAAGCTCCTACCATTTTTGCAAAGGGGATATTAGTTATGAGGCAAATGTTTTAAAACATAGGTAAAAAATTCCTAAGTGAACCAACCAATTTTAAGGTAAAAAAAACCCTAAAACAAAGCATACATAGCCACTTTGACATTTCATTAATTTTTTCCTCATTCCTCTCTTCCGTCATGAGGGCGCCGCCATTGTTTTTTTTCTTTTTTGTATCTGAGGGTTTAATGGAAATTTCAGAAGTAGAGGTTTTATGTTGATTACGAGTACCTCAAGGCTTAGCATGGTAAGTTTCTCTCATTGTGAAAAATGAGACCTCAAGCTCTACTTATGTATAAAATAGTGGGAATGTTCTTGTTTCTTTGTGCATTCTATGCTCCATGCTTCGAGCTCTATCTAACTGAAAATACTGGACATTTATTTTGGTTTTCTATGTATTCCACATTTGATCTCGATCTCTATTTGAATCTGATACTTTAGAAATAGATGCACATGTTTACTCATTGCAGGTCTTGACTTCATCTTTCTGTATACTTGTTTCTTATGAGCTTTGATAGCTCAAACAATGTTTCTTTTTGGCTTTGACTGCTATTTGAGACTATCCTTGTCTTGGAAGAAGAATCATGACTTTATATTTATTGTGCAGGTCGTGACTTTTACATCATGTATCCTCATGTTGTATATCACTATTTCTACTACAAGAACTTGAGGGTTTACATCCCTTTTACAAGCCACGATTTCTTTGTTTGAACCCTTGTCATTCTGGGTGTATGCTATGATCTGTCTGTTATTGACTTCATTTGTCTTTGATTTCCTTTATCTCTACTCTTTTAAGGTTGTCAATGTAAAACATTATATCTTCATACAATCATTGTTATGTGCTAAAGCTATTCACTAGTTTCACCATAACAATATTGCTTTTTCATCACTTGGGGCAACCAATTGTCGTCTTTTGTTGTTGTAACATTATCTCTTGAATTCAGTGAATATACTGTGCTTATTTCATTGCTTTTAATATTACTGATCCTTGTCCTTATGGCAACATGTTAGCTCTTAGATCATTATATAGCATTGCTCCTTATTATGAAAAAGAACTAACAAGTTGTCATAATATTGCTTCATACACTTTCTCGTGTCATGCCTTCTCTCCTCTGTATCATTGTCAAGCATGTACTATAACATCATATTGTTCTTTGTTCTTTATAAAATTCCTATCATAATGTCTTATCACTACTTTTTATTCCTTTTTTTCTATTGAGCAGATATTTGTTATTTATAACAGTGAACCCATCAGCTCAATGTTATGAATGATGCATACCTACTTGATAAGATTACAATGCATGGAGACTCTACACTCTTATCTCTATCAAAACATAAGAGGACATCATGCTGGGCTCAACCCTTGTGGGAGCCCATTTTACTCCACATGTTGTGATATTAAATGAAACAATTTAGCAATGAAAATTTCACCTATACTTGCACAGTGAAAAAACATGTTAGATAAAACAGAGCATAAGATAAATGTTTATGATAACCTTTATGTTTTCCTGGACATTTGTGATATGCAGACTATTTCAATGTTTTATGAGGATTAGGCTATATGTTTGTAGATGTTGCACATGTAAAAATTGGTAATCCCGTGTTCTAACAAACTCTCTATCACTGATGCAGGCAATCTTGGAGCAGTAGGAAAACAACTTTCGGAGGCTGGACAAGCAGGAGGACTGAAGTAGATGTGACAGTTCAACTCAACTGGGATTCATCATTCACGCAATGATGAATCCCCCTTTCCATATGCAGTTTTTACTTTTATGCATCTTCAAATGTATAGCTTATTCTTTTATTGTATTGAAGTAGTTAGTCCCACGGCTAGTGTGGGACACCATACATTTATGATTATCAATAAAGACAACTTTTATGCAACATTTGTTCTGTCTCTTCTCTATTGTATACATTTGCATAATGTAATGCAGTCTATTTGATAATTTCTTTTATGCATATGAATATAGCATAGTAGACTTGAATGTATACCTTTTATCTTTTAATTGCAAACACAATCTTAGCTCTACTTGATTATGTTGGTAGCTAAATTAGGTAACATTTTTTGTGACATCTGCTATATGTTTGCTTGCTAAACATCTTGACTGGTTGCCTAAGCTTATCCATTGGGCACAGAGTCACTCAAAAAAAAATGATAAGACTTGAAAAATAGTCTTGAATATTACTGCAACTCATCAGACGAGTGCATGATACCTTGAAAACTTATTCCAACTACCAAAACATCATATCAAAACTCATTGAAATGTGCACAACAAAACTTAGAGGAAAATAAAACTAAAACTGGACTCAAACTTATTCTAACCTACTCTAACCAACAACAAGGCTTAGTCAAACAAAACCATTGACTGGCTTTGAGAAATAACTACCCCTCCTCACCAACAAAGGATGCATTACATGATCATGCATTGTTGAAGGATATGAAAAACAAGAAGATATTCAATAGGTTGTTGCAATGCTTCATGAAAAATGAAAATAAACTCACTTATACTTGGATTTTGATCATGCCTAATGTTGTCCTGGACTAGACAAGTGAGCTGAATCTAATCACTTTCAGTTGCAACTCTAAATTCAACTTTTTTGTCTGATTGCATCCTCATGCTTGGGTGCAAGCATGACCTGTGGAACTTTAGTGGCCTCTATACTTCCTAAAAATATGATAGGAATGCCTCTTGCATAGATAAAAATTGGACTCTCATTGCTAGTTGCTTCTCTTTCTTTCTATTTTTCATGGCTTTCCTACTTCGTGGCTAATTTTGGACTAGAGAGGAGTCAATTTGAATGGTTAGAAATAGCAGTATTACCTTCACCTTGCATAATAAATTGTTATGTTGATTCCTCCTCCATGGTCAATGGACAATCCTCTTCCACTAGGGTAGCTAATAACTCATCAAAGCTATCATCTCTTGGAAGGCTCTTAGGAATAGCTGGTTCAAGCTAAAAATCCTCATTATCACTCAAGGAGACCTACACTTCAAATCGTGATTTTCTTCTTTAATGAAGGAAGGTAAATGTTCAAACAATGAAGTGGCCTCTTGAAAAAAACTTTCAACTGATATATCAGCCTCCAACTATTTTGTACAACAGAAAGGAAGCTCCTCCAACCAGCTAAGACCTTGCAAATCAAGTTCATGAGAAGTTTCTTGACCTAAGAGAATGGAATCCTCTTGATCAAGACCATATTCATCTTGTTGCTTCAACACTTGTTCAAGCTAGTGAACCTGTTCTATTTCATCATGATTATCAACTTCTTCTAACAAGTTTGATTCCTTGTTATCCAACTTTGAACAAAACTGTTTAATTATGTCTTGGAAAATGATGTCAAGTTCAATTTTATGCTCTTTATCATGATCCAGGGTTCCATTGTCATACTGATTGTCATCAATCAACAACTCACCACATTGTTTGATATCTTCATGTTGTTCTGAAACTATTTTTGGGGTGATCAGATCACACCTTCTTCATCATGCTGAATAAAAGAAGGTAACTCATCATTCCAAACCATGAAGTGCTCTTTGTTATCATCCACTTTCACCTTTTCACCTTGCTGTCCTATTGAAACATTTTTACCATCTTCATCAAAACAAGGAAGATCATAGGTTAGAGCATTCAAAGATACATCTTGAAAGGTCTTGTCATGTCCAATCTTCTCCTGCTCTAATCGGTACTACTCTATAGCTATTTGTAATAGGTTTGTATCTCTAGCCTCCTCCATGGTGAGTGAGTTGTCTTGATCAAGGGTATACTCTTCTTTTGCTTTCTAGATGTTAGAGCATGGTTCCATTTATATGATTGGTGGAGGAACCTCACAGGGTGGAAAAGATGGCCCTTTCCAACTTGGAATCTTAAGGGTAGAAGGCTCATTAGTAGGCTCACTATGTGGCATTATGGACTACTCTTGGTTATGAATTGGTTGTTGGACTGAAAGAGCACTCTTAAAACTTGGAATTTTGACACAAGGAGGCTTACTTGAGGACTCAAAAGGTTTTTCTTGTTTAAAACTTGGAATCTCAAACTTGGAAACCTCTTCATTCAAAGGATGGTTCATCATTATAGGAAAATTTGAACTGGAACTTGGAATGCAAGAGGTTGACTGGGTTTCATACCTTTGTACTTGTGCAAGCAAGTGTTTTATTTGTTCTTCTTTCCCTACAACTTGTCTAGAAAGAAACTCATGTTCATACCTTTGTGCCTTCACCTCCTTCTGATGAATATGAGCTTGATGAGCAAACTCTTCTTGCTGCATATGATACTCCTGCTCTTTTGTGACAACCTCTAATTTCCTTTGCAATTCTAATGCTATCTCTTTGATACTCATGTTATTGGCATCTTGAGGCTGATTCAAAGAGTAGTCCTACTGATTATGAGCAAAATGATCTTGTTGGAAATGATTATAGGCATGGGTAGGTTGCCAAGAAAGTTGGGTAGGGGTGGGAGGGTGGAAAACTTGATAAGTTTGTTGGTAGCTTGCTCCCATAGGGTCATTTGTAATAAAACCAACAAGTTGTTTTGTGTGACAAGAGGGCATATATGCAGTATTTTCATGGAATAGAGGTGAAAATACATATTGACCATGAAAATTTGACATATTAAAGCATTGGAAAACTAAAAATTTCTTGGAAATATTCTAAAAATGAAAGCAAACAGATTTTCCTTCTTTATGAATTGAACATACCAGCACCTAGTCTGCTTCAACTAATAGATTTTGATCTTAGAGTCACCAGATATGTAGATTTCAACCTCTTGAAGGTTTGAAAATTGTTGGCTGCATATCAAACCAACAATAACATGTAATTTCTTGAATTGTCCTGACTCGAACAGTCCCACCAAGCATGCCAAAAATTGTTCTCTCAAAGTTGCACCCTTGCTAAGTTGCAGAACTTAGCACTTTGGAGAAACATTGGAACATTCCTAGGCTATGGGTCACCTAATCTTGGAATGGACCTCCAGAGAAAGTTGGCTCCTTTTACTAAATCACCTAAACTAAACTAACCTAAAGCTTTTGTAGAGAAAAAGGAGAAGGAGAACATGAAAAGGAAAACACTATCCCAATGATTTAAAAGGTGAAACACCAAAATTTTATGGAAAATACTATTGCATAACATGCACAATGAGCTCAATAAGCTAGCTTATTGAAGAGACAAAACTCACACCTTTCTCATGTTCATGTATTAATATTTTATAGGAAGGATTTAGTGTTTACAGAATTAGAAGGAAAATTGAAGATTCTCACAACTAACTACTGATAAACACTATGAAACAACCTACAACCTACACAAACCATGTATTTTATATTTAGAGGTGTTAAAGATGAGAGATACATTCAAGGATTCAAGCATAAATCACAAAAAATGCATCAATCGTTCAACTACACACAATAAACAACGTTGAGAAGGTCAAAATCATTACACTAATTGAATCTCAAAGGTAAAATACTGTAATACATGCATGTAAATGAGTTAAAATTTGTACTTTTGCTTGAGAAGAGCCTCCAAAAGCTACAAAATTCTGCTAAGGCCAAAAGGAACTCCCTTCACAAATGAGTAGTGAAGTGACTATATCCACTCTCCTCCAAGATCCACCAAAATAGGACCTAGAACCTTCTTGGACGTATGCAACAATAAAGCCAAAAATATAGCTACTATATCTCCTCCAAAATGGCTCCAAAATGCTAAAAAGGTCAACTTTGACCATGTCCATCATGAAGGCATGAGAAATTAACTCCTAGATATCCTCATTCCCTCCAAAAGGTGAGTAAAACTCCCTACATCTCCTCCATATGTCGACTAACCTCTCTAACCTTCCCTATATACTTGGCACTCTCATAAATTTTCAATTACATCCCTTTGACTCATACTTAGAAAAAAAAATGCTATTATCTTTGCATCATAAATAATATTTAAAGTGATTTATAGAATATCACTTTAACAATATTTAACATTTCAGGTTGATGCAAAAATAAAAAGCAAAAACAAATAAAGCTCCTAACATTTGTGCAAAGGGAATATTAGTTATGAGGCAAATGTTTTAAAACATAGGCAAAAAATATCTAAGTGAACCGACCACTTTTAGGGTAAACAAAACCCTAAAACAAAGCATACACAAATCACTTTGACATTTCATTATTTTTTCCTCATTCCTCTCTGCTGTCATGAGGGTGCCACCATTTTTTTCTTTCTTTTTGAATCTAAGGGTTTAATGGAAATTTTAGAAGCAGAGGTTTTATGCTGATCATGGGTACCTCAAGGCTTATCATGGTAAGTTTTTCTCACTGTGAAAAATGAGGCCTCAAGCTCTACTTATGGTGGGAATGTTCTTGTTTCTTTGTGCATTCTATACTCCATGCTTCGAGCTTTATCTAGCTAAAAATACTAGACATTTGTTTTGGTTTTCTATGTATTCCACATTTGATCTTGAGCTCTATTTGAATCTGATCCTTTAGAAACAAATGCATAGGTTTACTCATTGCAGGTCGTGACTTCATTTTTCTGCATACTTGTTTCTTATGAGCTTTGATAGCTCAAACAATGTTTCTTCTTGGCTTTGACTACAATTTGAGACTATCCTCATGTTGGAAGAAGAATCACAATTTTATATTCATTGTGCAGGCCATAAATTTTACATTCTATATCCTCATGTTGTATATCATTATTTCTACTACACAAACTTGAGGGTTTACATCCCTTTTGTAGGCCATGATTTCTTTGTTTGAACCCTTGTCATTCTGGGTTTATGTTGTGATATGTCTGTTATTGACTTCATTTGTCTCTAATTTCCTTTATCTTTGCTAATTTAAGGTATGTAAAACATTATATCTTCATACAATCACTATTATGTGCTAAAGCTATTCACTGGTTTCATCATAACAACATTGCTTTTTCATCACTTGTTGCAGCCAACTGTTATCTTTTGTTGATGTATCATTATCTCTTGAATTAAGTGAATATATTGTGCTTATTTCATTACTTTCAATATTAATGATCCTTGTCCTTATGGCAGCATGTTAGCTCTTATCATTATATAGCATTGCTCCTTATTATGCAAAAGAGCTAACAAGCTGTCATAATATTGCTTCCGACACTTTCTCGTGTCACGCCTTCTCTGCTTTGTATCACTTTCAAGCATGCACTATAACATCATATTGTTCTTTGTTCTTCATAAAATTCATGTCATAATGTCTTATCACTACTTTTTATTCCTTTTGTTCTATTAAGCAGATATTTGTTATTTATAACAGTGAACCCATCAACTCACTGTTATGAATGATGCATACCTACTTGATAGGATTACAATGCATGGAGACTCTACACTCTTATCTCTGTCAAAACATAAGATGAAAACATGTTGGGCTCAACCCTTGTGGGAGCCCATTTTACTCAACATGTGATATTAAATGAAACAATTTAGCAATGAAAATTTCACCTATACCTGCACAGTGAACAAACATGTTAGATAAAACAAAGTATATGATAGATGTTTATGATAACCTTTATGTTTTCCTGGACATTTGTGATATGCAGACTATTTAAATGCTTTATGAGGATTAGGCTATATGTTTTTAGATGTTGCACATGTAAAGATTGGTAATCCCAAGCTCTAACAAACTCTCTATCACTCATGCAAGCAATCTTGGAGCAGCAGGAAAACAACTTTCAGAGGTTAGACAAGCAAGAGGGTTGAAGAAGATGTGACAGTTCAACTCAACTGGGATTCATCATTCAGGAAATGATGAATCCCCTTTCTTTCCATATTCAATTTTTACTTTTATGTACCTTCAAATGTATAGCTTATTCTTTTACTGTATTGAAGTAGTTAGTCCCACGACTAGTGTGGGACACCATACATTTATGATTATCAATAAAGGCAACTTTTATGCAATATTTTATCTCTCTCTCTTCTCTGTTGTATACATTTGCATAATGTAATGCAGTCTATTTGATAATTTCTTTTATGCATATGAATATAACATAGCAAACTTGAATGCATACCTTTTATATTTTAATTGCAAACACAATCTTAGCTCTACCTAATTATGCTGGTAGCTAAATCAGGTAACAATTACATTGAGCTATTCTTCAGAGAAGTCAAAATTTGGAAGTTAGTAGTATTAGCTAGTTGCAAGTTCAGATTCAATAGTTAGCAGTTACAATATTGAGCAGTAAGTACACGTAGCATAAATAATAGATTTATGTTATTTCCCTATTTTACAATTTCATGCTTTATTTCCTTTTCTAGTTTTTATAGTTTTCAGTACATGTGTGACCACCTATGTTCCATTGATATAGAGCATAGTTAGGATCCTTGAATACAAATATAGTGCCAACACTGTCAAAAGCTTACAATCCCTGGTTGATAATTAAATGTAGCCTTTTGTGAAGGTTTGGTGAACTATTTAATTAGGAACCCATCCTTTGAATTGTATGTCTACTTGCAAACACCAAGCTAATCAAATGTTAGAAAGGTCGTACATTTTTGGTGTCATTTTTAGGGATTGTGCTACATTCAAGATTCTCCTATGTATTTTCAAGCTTTCATAGTTTAGTGTTTTTATTTTCAGCATTAGGGTAATTAAGTTTTACCTATCAACACAAACACATTTTACTAATAATGTGTAGGAACCGTTTATCCAAAGAATCATAATCATTACATATAGAGGCAACGAGATGCTCTAGGAAGATTTCTCCCCTCAGCACATGAAGCATTAGAGGATACTAGTGAACAAAGTGAAAAGATCAAGGGTATTCTTGAAGAAGAATCATCCTTGATGACATAACCCACACCAAACATAGAGGAGAATCCCCAATTTCATTTAGGCATAATGGTTGATGCCACAGTGGAAGACCCACTAGAGTGTTAGGATAGGTGACATTATAATTGCTATCCTAAGTTGATTTATGTGTCTCCACATTCTTTGGAAAGTATTCTAGAGACATAAGGGACAAAATATTTATTATTTATTTTTATATGACAAATTGTAATTGCATTCAAAGAGGTGGACCCATTATGGTGGCAAGTACAAAGCATCTCAGGAGAATATTCCTCTTAGGCATCCAACTTTGTGAGTGGGGACTACTTTGGTGTGCATGTCCTTACATGTTATTCACATGTTTTGCATGCTCTTGCATGGTTAGGTGCCCAGGTTTGCATGTTGGTGCATGTTCTTGCATGACATTTTTAGAGCTGTCAGAGAGTTATGGAGCACTTGAGTTTGACCAATTATGATTGGTTGTGAGTTAGGCACCCATGTGAAGGCCATGTGATTATTTAATATTTTATGCCATGTTTATGGGTTTTCCACTAAGGGGGTGTGGGTTTTTCCAAATGGTTTTTCTTGTTGTTTTTGGATACCATTTGTGGTATTCTCTCCCACAAAATTCTATATATTAGAGCCTTAAGATGGTGGTTTGTAAGAGTTTGTTTGTAGGTTGTAAGAGCAATGAAGTGCTACTAGATTACAGAGAGGATGGTTGCATTGATGTACTTCCTTGAAGGTTAATACAAACATTGGATCTCTTTGGGTGTGGAGTTTTTTTCTTGCAAGGGTTTCTCCATGTATATATTGTGTCACTTGTGTTTGATTAGTTGTGGTATTGTTGATTTTATTTCATTGTTACAATTATCAATCACATAATCTTTCTATGGTAATATTGAATATATAAAATTTGCAACCACTCTAATAATTTCATATTTCTGAAAGTTTTCACCTTAAATATCCAACATTTGGTATTGGAGCTAATGGTTCTATTAAGAGAGGGGCACCTTTCTATTGAGTGTTGAAGTATTTTTGGTTGCAGTGGAAGCTTGTGCATTGTGGGTTTTGTAGATTTGTGAAGAAGATTGTATACCATGGCTTCTACCTCTCATTTAGATACTGAAAAGTTCAATGACACTGGTTAAAACGTGTGAAAGTTGAAGATGGAGGATCTCCTTGAAGAGAGAGATCAATGGTTGGTAGTTTTAAGTGAGAAGAAACAAGAATCAACGCCTGATGAAGATTGGAAGAAAATGGACAAGAAGGCATGGGGAACCATTCGGTTGTGTCTTGTAGATTATGTCCTCCTAAATGTTTTGGAAGAATCTATCGCATTCAAGTTGTGGAGGAGGATAGGTGAAATCTACCTAACTAAAAGTCTAAAAAATAATTTATATCTCAAAAGATATTTGTATTCTTTGAAAATGAAGGATGGTGATTCTATTGAAGAAAATTTAAATTCTTTTAATATGATTATAAGTCAGCTTGCATTTGTGGATGTTAAGATAGAAGAGGAAGATAAATGTATTTTGTTGCTTTGTTCTTTACTCAAATCTTGGGAAAATCTAATTGTTGTCATAAGTAGTGGTGATACAAAACCAAAGATGGATAATCTCATTGCTATACTTCTATCATAAGAGATGAGAAATTCCATGAATGCAAGCTCGTAAAATACCTTGCATGTGTGAGAAGGTCCAAAGAAAAAGGAGGGCCTAAAGGGGACAAGAAGAGAGATAATTCTAAAGTATATTCTAAAACCCTTGGGAAGAGCATAGTAAAGTGTTGGAATTGTGGTAAGAGAGGGCATGTGAAGAAGGATTATAGAAACAAGAAAAACATTTTGAATACTTCCATGAAAAATTCCTCAGAAGATGGTGATTTGGATGCTTTGTTTATTTTTTCTAACACTATTAGTGATGATGCTTGGCTTATTGATTCAAGTTGCTCCTACCAAATGACTCCTCACAAGGAGTGGTTTACTTCATATTTAGCTTATGACAGTGGAAAAGTTTTCCTTGGTTATAATAACACACAAAATATTGTTGGTAAGTGAAAGGTAAAGTTGTGTTTGAATGATGGAAGGGTTAAAACCCTCGATCATGTTTTACATATTCTAGGACTTGAGAGAAATTTACTTTCAGTATTGTTGGTTAATAGATTTAACACCTAAAGAATTTACAATTGAACACTTACAAGGTGCAAAAGAATTATCCAACAACTCTGAATATCAATCTTTGAACAAGATGAATATTCTTTGAATGTTCTCAAGGTAAAAATCCCTCATAATTTTCAATGAATTGGAAAAACAAGAAATAAAGGTTGTGTACTTTTAACCAGAAAACAGAAAAGGTATACCCAATATCAGAAAATTCTAAATATCAGGTGCATACTAAAGTGAATAGAAGTATTAGCACAAAGACTATTTAATCATCAGAAACTAACATCCACTCTATACCGTATGAGAAACGAAATCAATTTAAGAAATGCACTGCTCATACCAAGATAAGACATGCATATGATATTCTTAAACACAAAGATTTAAGATATCATATTAACTCCATCCAATTCCACACAGAAAAATAGTAATTTCATTTATCAATAGTACTGAGCAAACTTGTGAAGAATGTCTATAGAGCACATATGAAAATAGATACAATTTAAATAGGTAGATGAGCCTCGCCTCTTCATGTTCGTAGCCAATTAAACAAAAGACACGTAAAAGAAAAAAAGAGGAGCCATGCTACTATGACAGTGTTGCTTCATTTCCAGCTTCATAGATCACCAAAGGTCTCTTACGCCATGCCTAGAAAGTCTTAAGGATATGCATTAGGTCCTTATGTTGAGGAATAGTTACATTTGTCATCCTCACCTTCCATGTCAGATGAATATCTTTAGCCGTTTCCATGCTTTGTTCACAAGCCTTCATGAGATCCATTGCTTGAGATGACACCAAGTGTAATTCACTTAGCTTTTGTAAGTGTTCAACATTAAGAGTGGGTAAGTCAAGAGTTTCTTTAACCATTTTCTAGAAATTAGCTGTTAAGCTTCTAGCGTCTACGTTATCTCCTATTGCCTCTTTATCCTGAAGTAGACCAAGAGCTACCAAGGTGATTAGTGCTTCATCTGAAATGGTGACACATTCATTAATGATCTCTTTAAGTTTTTGTAGGCTCTATTTGGCAACCTCCAATTTCCATTCTACTCCTTTAATCCATGACAGGTAGCGGGTATCCAAAGCATTAGGTATGACTTGATCTGCAACTAGTCTTTTCATATCTAAGCTCATCAACAACTTCAACTCAGTTTGATAATTAACCCACAATTTCTCCTCCTTTTCAATAGCAATGGTCTCATCTCCTAAGGTGGATTTCAGAGTATTTGCCTCTTGGAAGTGTTTAAAGGATTCAAAAATGACAAGGTTTCCTTTCTTGATGAGGGATTCCTTCCAGTCATCTACAACTTGACTTAAAATTTAACTACTTTTGATTTTAGTTAGGGCTTCCTTTCCAACCACAACGAGAGATTCAACATAAGCATCTACTTTGGAAATAGGTTGTGGAACAACTTCAAAATTATATTTTAAACATGCAGTTAAGTTCCTAACCTGAGCTTTTAATTCATCTTTGCTTTCTTTATCTTTCTTTGATCTCTCAACCATCATAGTTGCTGATACCTGAAAGATATGAACATCATCATCCTTGGTAGGAGGACCGAGATTGACCCTATTCACTTCAAAATCACTTGCCGCCACTTGAGAAACATCTCTTTGCACAGAAGGGTGTGCAATTTCCAACTCGAGTGTCCCTGATCCTGTATCATCTATAAGCCTAGCGGTAGTCTTTAGCTTCTTAGGTTTAGGATTCAAAATCCTCTGTAGCAATTGACCTACCATATATTGCTTAGGAAAGTTGGGCTATATGGCTTTCCTTTTTCTGGACACTGAATCTTCTAGCCAGGTTGGGGTTACTGCAACCTTAGTTGCCTTGAAGCCTAGGGACTCAAATAGTGTCTAAGTGACTAGAGGGGTATCTTCTACAGGTGTAGTTGTTCTTGGACCTTGGGAGGGGTTTACCTCTCTGATAGGTGATTCATTTTGAGAGGGAGGAGAATCAACATTTAGGTTTTCTAATCCCTCCTCTTCCTCTTCTCCTTCATTGTCCTTTTCCAGAATAGGTAGATTAAAAATATCATCCCCATAGGTTTGTGAATATACATTTCTTTTTAGTGGATCCCCATCACCGCCCTCTTGGGCACCTGATGACAAAGACTGAGGAGCATTATTAGTTGATTTCCTTCTAGCAGAGGCGTGGGAAGTACTTTCAGTAGGTTGTGAATCCTTTGATCTAGTACAAGGGCAAGATTGCTCAGTTTTCTTTTTACTCACCCATTCTCTGGTTCTAGTCAGAACATCAGTAGTTCTGGCTTCAATAGTTTCCTTTTCTTTAAAACTCCAATCCATGGCAAGAATAGGCTGGCTCTCTATGAGTTTAGTGTATACCGAGTCAACCATGTGAGACCCATCTTCAATAATACCTTGCAAATCCCATTTCAAATCATAAATGATAATTTTCTCCACTGTTAATCTCATCCAACTTCTTTTTCTTACCTAATATTCATTGAAGCAATCGACCTAGTAATCCTCAAGGCTGGATTGGTGATTGTTTGTAGGACCTAGCTTCAAGTTGTTCTTAATATAGTCTTTTAGGTCAAAAGCAACACGCTCATCATATGAGGGCATGTTATACTTGGATAATTCTGTCTCAATATTCTTAGACATAGATTGGCAACTATATGCACCAAAACCAAATGGAAGACTGACTATCAACCTCTTTCTACCTTGGCACAATCTATTAACATTAGCCAATTGTCTGCTGACCTCAATAAGCATGCATTTATCTTCAAGATACTTGGGAAATTTGATAGGAAAACTTTCATAACCGCCTACTCTTATGTATGGAAACCTCTAAAATTGGATAAAGTGGCTACCATAAAAATCAACAAATTGCATGGCCTTTGGAGAGAACCTCATTGTAGAATGTCCTTGCAATTCCGTGACCATCCTCATAGTAAAAGTGTCAACAATCCTCCTGAAATGTAAGAAGCTTTTATGAAGTTGGAGCTTATCAAGATAATCATAAATCAATACTTTTTTTGGAGGTAAATCACTTGGCCTTAATCCAGGCTAGGGTCGAGTACTGGCAAGGGCATATATCAAATATGATGACATGAAGAAAAACTTATTCAGAGTGAAGAATGTCATCAACTTATGCACATAGTCACTGATAATCTTAGCCCAATCTAGGAATTGCTCCCCATTCAATATGATTTGGATGAAGAAATACATCCATTCTTCAAAACTATGAACATTTTCACTACCCCTAACCCTGTGCAGTAGCACAACAATATCAACTACTTCATTTACAAAGTGATTCCTAGGTAGGTTGTGAGGCAACTGAGACTTACCCTTCTTCAGTTTGGCTAGCCAGTTCTTTGCTATTACATTTTGGTAGACCCCTTTCTTGGTAGTAAACTCAATATGTGAATTGGTCATGTCCATGGGCGAGTATTCATCTCTCTTTGGAGTCCTCAAACAAGACACGAAGGTAGACCTTTGAATTTTCAGAATAAGTCTATTGTATTATGTCCTAACCTCCTGTGTTTGTGTTATAATGTCTGATACATTCCAACACTAATTCGAGAAATTGCACTGCTATTGGAAATGTGGAGGCCTCCATTAACCCACTACTCACTACTCTCTCAATGATAGGGGGAGGGTCAGGTTTGTTAAATTTGCTCTGCAATTCATCTAAATTAACAGGCCCTAGCCGGGTATCGCCAATTGTAGGTCCCTCATAGGTTAACCCATATACATATTCATAGCCAACATGTTTAAACCTTGCCATGTGCAGTTGTGAATCTCAACAAAATATATTTCTTCAATGCAAGAGTAAACAATTCAGAAAATAGGTTGCAATGAACAAAAAAACTGAAAATACCTCTAATGGCGAACCCTGTAATTTGAACTATGCATCTTCTCCAGCTCATCCTCAGAAATTTCCACGATAAGAATGTTTTTTTTTCCCTCTATTTTATCAAACACGACTTCATAGAAAAATATGGGAGTAGATGGACATTAATGTCTTGATTTTGCATTATGACACGTGGTAGCTATCACTTTCATCATTCCCCACATAACTGTCTTTTAAAAATTTAAAAACAAACATCTACGGGTGGTAATAAAAGAGGTTCGAAGAACTCCACAAATATGTTCCTAGGTTCAAAAGTTATGGTGAAAGATCGCCTGGGCTAATAACCATCATGCCAAAAACAAGGTTTGACAAAATATATAAAAGACCACCTGGGTTAACATTTGGAGGGGATAAAAGAGGCATGGGCGGCAAAGTAATAGGTTCGACGAACCACATAAAACACCGCCAGGGTTTTCATTAAGGCATGAAACGCCACCTGCATTAGAATGAAATATTTTTTTTTTGGATAGGCGAAAAACTCTATGGGGTGGGAAATGGAATAATAGCAACAAGTATCCAAGTTGAATGATCCTAGAATGCATGTGACATTTGAAAAGTTTGGTTGTAGGTTGGTAAAAGGGAGTTTAGTGATAGCTAAAGGATCTCAACTAGGGACTTTGTTTAGGCTTAATGCTTCCACTTTTTGTAAATCTACCAATCTAACTGGCATTGAAAATGCATGTATCTTGTGGCACCATAGATTGGGCCACATAAGTGAAAAGGGTCTTAAGACCATTTTGAATAAAAAATTAGTTGACGGTCCTTTTGATTATTCTATTAGTAAAAATAATTTTTGTGACTATTGTGTGTTTGATAAACAAAATAGATCATCATTTCCTAATGGGAGTAATAAAGCTAAGATATTATTAGAGATCATTCATTTAGACGTGTTTGGACCAATGGATGTTGACTCTTTTGGAAAATCTCGTTATTATGTTACTTTCATTAATGATGTCTCAAGATACACCTAAATTTATTTTATGCATGCAAAATATGAGGTTTTCACTAATTTTAAGAAATTTTAAGCCTTAGTTGAGAAGAAAATAGATTATAAGATAAGGCTGTTGAGATTTGACAATGGGGGTGAATATTGTTCTAGGGTATTTGACGAGTTCTGTAAGCATGTAGGTATTGTTCGATAAAATACTAATCCTTATACACCTCAACAAAATGGGGAAGCAAAAAGAATGAACCAAACCTTGATGGAAAGAGCTAGGAGCATGTTGAATGGTGCTAAGCTTGATAATATGCTTTTGGGAAAAAGTTGTAAGTACTACATGTTATTTGGTTAATAGATCTCCTTATTCAACTCTTGTTGATAAAAATCCTTATCAAGTGTGGATAGGTAGAAATCCTTTTGTTTCACATTTAAGGGTCTTTGGTTGTGAGGATTGTGTTCACGTGTCTCAAGAGAAGCATTCTAAATTGTATCCAAAAGCACAAAAATGCACCTTTGTTGGTTACGATGAGAATGTAAAAGGTTATAAGCTTTGGAATCCACTAACCCGCAAAATGGTTTTCTCTAGAGATGATTTTCAGGGAGTTTAGAGCTTACTTAGGTGAAGAACAACCAAAGGAGAAAGATAAGACAAAAATAGTGCACTTTAAGAGAAAGATAGAAAAGAAGGAAGGCGCACATGTGAAAGAACAACTAGGTGGATTAGAGGATAGAGAAGAAGAAGAGGGTTTAGAGAGTTTAGATGATGTGCAGGATGAGCATACAAAAGAAGAAGAGAAACAAGAACCCCTTACTCATACCTTGAGAAGATCCATAAGAAAATGAAATCCAGTTGACATGTATAACACATCCAATTTTTGTTGTGTATTTTCTTTGTTGGCTACTAATGATGAACCTAAATCATAGAGGGAGGCTCTTTCTTCAAAAGAGAGTGAGTCTTGGATGCAGGCCATGCATGAGGAGATTATGGTTTTGGATAGTTGTAATACTTGGGAACTTGTGAGTTTTTCTAAAGAAATCCCATTGGATGCAAGTGGGTATTTAAAAAGAAGTTTGGAGCAGATGGTCAGTTAGAGCAGCACAAGGCCAAATTGGTGGCCAAGGGATACTCCTAAAGAGAGGGAGTTCATTTTGGTGAAATTTTCTCTCCTATTTTAAGTTAACTTCTATTAAATTCCTATTATCTATTTTTGTTGCTCATGATTTCACAATAGAGAAAATGGATGTTAAAAATACTTTCTTGCATAGGGCTCTTGAGGAAGAAATTTATATGTGACAACTTGACAGTTTTGTTGTGAAAGGAAAATAATACTAGGTTTATAGGTTAAAGAGATCTTTATATTCTTTGAAACAGTCACCTAGGATGTGGTACTAGAAGTTTGATTCCTTTGCATTGAAGTAGGGTTTTTCTAGAAGTGAGGAGGACCATTGTGTTTGTATTAAGGTTATTGATGATCATATTATAATTATTGTCTTGTATGTTGATGACATGTTGTTTATGGGTAACATCAAGGCGATGATTGGGGAGCTTAAGACTCATCTTTTAGGCACATTTGATATGTAGGATTTGGGGGCTA